>JAVHYY010000449.1:252500-281404 GCA_035221665.1 Okamejei kenojei | reverse complement strand
GATTGGAGCGCATGTGAGGGGGATGAGGAGCGAAGAGAGCGGAGAGAGATGAGAGCGGGAGAGGGGTGGGAGAGAGGCTAGGGTCAGAGAGAGGGGGAGGTGAATGAAACGCAGGGACAGGGAGTGCGTAGGGAGGTTTTGGTTTAAGGGACTGGGAACACACCAGACCATGAGGGTTCGACCCGATAAACGTCGGCCGTCTCGTCGCTCCTAGAGACGCGGCCTCCTGCCTGCCTGTCCCCGCTGTGTTACTCGGCACTCCGTTTGTCTCCCAGCAGGGAAGGATGGGATCTGTGGGATGGGGGAACTGCAGGGGTGCCGGTTTACACTGTAGAAGGGTTTGAATTTGATGAACGCGCTGGGAGTTGGAGTAACTCAGCGGGGGACAGGCAGCCGTCTCTGGAGTCTGGAGAGAAGGAAGGGCGGAAGAACCCCTTCCCCGGCTGGAGGGCCCCTTCCCTTCCTATTGCCTCCTTGTTTCCCAGCGCTCTGATAGAAAGCTTCCGCAAATTTGTTTTTTTTGGGGGGTTGGGTGGGGTGGCGGGTTGGTGGTGGGTGGGGGCGGTGGTGGTTGGGGGGGGGGTGAGGTTTTTGCCCCCCCCCTTCCTTCGAGTACCATGGTGGTGATTGCAGTGTGGTGCAGCAGTGTGGAGGAAAACAGGCTACACAACTAAACCAGGGGAACATGCGTTTCACGTTTTACACCGAGCCAATTAACCTACGATCCGCACGGTTTGGAGCGGTGAGCGATCGAGAGAGGACAGAGAGAGGTGAGAGGAGACAGAGACCAGAGAGACAGAGAGAGAGGGAGAGAGGACTGTGGAAAGGCAGAGAGGGTGTGGAAAAAAAGGGAAAGAGTGGAGAGGACAGAGAGAGAGGAGAGAAGTGAGAGAGAGAGATGTCAGTCTCTCTCTCCCTCCTCTCTCTCTCTTTTTTTCCTTTCAGTTCAATTCAGGTTTATTGTCACTTGTTTCTGAGTTACAGTGAAACGCTCCCCCCTTCCCCCCCCCCTCTGTTCTCTCCAGTCTCTCTCGGCCTTCCCCTCTCTCTACACTCTTTTCTCGCTCTTTCTCTCTCTCTCTCTATCTCTCTCTCCTCTCTCCTTCTTTCTTCTCTCTCTCTCTCTCCCCCTCCTCCCCACTGTTTTCTTCTTTTTCTCTCTCTCTCCCCTCTCTCTCTCTCTTCTCCTTGTGCTCGCTCTCTCGTCCCATCTTTTTTGTCTCTACCTTTAGCTCCTTCTATCTCTCTCCTCTTCTCTCTCTCTCTCTCTCTCGCTTCTTCTCTCTCTCTCCTCTCTCTCTCCCTCTCTCTCTCTCTCTCTCTCTCTGTCAAAGATCTGTAGAAAAACCCACGTTCTCGGGTCACGGGGCGAGAACATGGCAACTCCACACGCTGGCCAATGTGGCCCACCCGCCACGCGTTTGGCCATTATCCTCCAAAAATCCGATACTTATCCATGTCCTGGCCAACTCGTTTCTTAAACATTGGGATAGTCTCACCTCATCTACCTCCTCCGGCAGCTCGTTCCATTACATCCCCCACCCTCTTACCCTCTGGCTCCTAATAAATCTGTCCCCCTTCACCTTGAATATATGTCCTCTGGTCAAGATCGTACGTAGAAATGCTGGAGAAACTCAGCGGGTGAGGCAGCATCTATGGATGCGAAGGAAATGGGCGACGTTTCGGGTCGAGACCCTTCTTCAGACTGATTCCTCTCCTCTGGTCAAAAGGCTCGCGAGAGGACTAGATCGGGTAGACAGACGCACAGAGTCTCTTGCCCGGAGTAAGGGGAATCGAGGACCAGAGGACACGGGTTCTCGGTGAAGGGGGGAAAAGATTGACTAGGAATCTGGGGGTAACTTTCCCACACAGAGCGGTTGATGGGGTATGGAACGAGCTGCCGGAGGAGGTAGTTGAGGCTGGGACTATCCCAACGTTTAATAAACAGTTGGACAGGTACATGGATGGGACAGGTTTGGAGGAATATGGGCCAAACCCGGGCAGGTGGGACTAGTGGAGATGGGGCACGTTGGCCGGTGTGGGCAAGTTGGGCCAAAGGGCTGGTTTCTACGCTCTGTGTCACCTTGTGACTGTGCGTTTACCTGGTCGATTCCTCTCGCGATTGTCTGTAGTGAAATGTGGTTTGAATTCTTGCTATTGAGGGAGTCCAGCGTAGGTTCTCCAGGGTTAATTCCCGGGATGGCGGGACTGTCATACGCTGAGAAAATGGAGCGGCTGGGCTTGTACACTCTGGAGTTTAGAAGGATGGGAGGGGATCTCATTGAAACATATAAGATTATTAAGGGTTTGGACACGCTAGAGGCAGGAAACATGTTCCCGATGTTGGGGGAGTCCAGAACCAGGGGCCACACACACAGTTTAACAAATAAGGGGTCGACCATTAGAACAGAGGACGGGAGGAAACACTTTTTCTCACAGAGAAGAGTGGTTGAGTCTGTGGGATTCTCTGCCTTCAGAGGGCGGTGGGGAGGGCCGGCGGTACTCTGGATGCTTTCAAGTGAGAGGGCTTTATAGATAGCGGAAAAAGTGTGGGGGAATAAGGGGAGAAAAGCAGGAACGGGGAACTGATTGGGTTGATCGCCGTGTCACATTGAATGGCAGGTGCTGGCTCGATGGCCGAATGGCCCCTCCTGCACCTTTGTTGTCTTATTGTCCTGTCTCCGCAGGAGGTTCCGCTAGTGGCGAGATCGGGAGGTCAGCCGGCGGCCTTCTCCTATACGAGAAAACACTCTGCACTCGCGGTAAAGTTTTGACTTTGGTGCACGTAAGGCGATCGGGAGGTCGGGCGCTGTTGCGATGAATGGACACATTAAGACAAAGGAATAGAATTGGCATCGACAGTTCATCGGTCTTGATTAGGTAAAAACATGCAGGTACAGCAGGGCCAGTGCGGAAAAGCGGGAATGGGCCTGTTGGCCTTTATAACAAGGGGAGTTGAATATAGGAGCAAAGAGGTCCTTCTGCAGTTGTACCGTGAGACCACACCTGGAGTAGTGTGTGCAGTTTTGGTCCCCATAATTTGAGTATTGATATCCATTCGAATCATGATGATCAATCTAGCTCCTCTTCTGTCTCTCTGTCTCTTTTCTCTCTCTCTCTCTCTCTGTCTTCTTTCTCTCTCTCTTCTCTCCCCATCTCTCTCTCTCTCCCCCCCAACCCCATTCTCCTTGCCGTTCTCCCCACAACCCCTGACACCCGCACTAATCTAGATTCTTAATTCTATCTCTGCTTGAAATACCCACTGACTTGTGGCCTCCACAGCCGTCTGTGGCAAACGATCCACAGTTTCTCCGCCCTCCTGGTTGAAGAAATTCCTCCTCATCTCATTTATACAGAAACGGAACGTCCTTTAATTCGAGGCTGTGCCCTCTGTCCTAGGACTCTCCACTATGGAAAACCTATCCAATCCGCTCTATCCGGGGCCGCACACAATTAGGGAAGATTCAATGAGGATCCTAGCGGGAGGATTGAGTTTTTAGGAGCAAAGGAGGTGTCCTTCTTGCAGTTGGACTGGCCCCTAGTTGTGACCACACCTGGAGTATTGTGCTACAGTTACTGTTTTGGTCCTAATTTGAGGAAGGACATCCTTGTGATTGAAGGCAGTGCTGCGTATAGGTTCTCCCAGGTTTATCCCAGGGATGGCGGGGGGGGCTGTATCCGATGAGAGAATGGGAGCGACCTAGGCTTGGTATTCACTGGAAATTTTGGAGGATATGAGAGGGGATCTTTATAGAAATACGTAATACATTTCTTTAAGGGAAAGTGGACAGGCTAGACGCAGAAAATTGTTCCGATGTTGGGGGAGTCCAGAAACCAGGGGCCACACACAGTTTAAGAAATACGGGGTCGGCCCATTTATGACTGAGATGAGGAAAAACCTTTCCACCCAGAGAGTTGTGAATCTGTGGAATTCTCTGCCACAGAGAGACAGTGGAGGCGTGTCACTGGATGTTTTCAAGGATGAGAGTTGATTTAGCCTTGGGCTAACGGAATCAGGGGGATATGGAGAGGGGAAACAGGAACGGGGGGGTACTGATTGGGGATGATCAGCCATGATCATATTGAATGGCGGTGCTGGCTCGAAGGGCCGAATGGCCTCCTCCTGCACCTATTTTCTATGTTTCTATGTTTCTAAGAGCTGGAGTAACTCTGGGACAAGCAGCATCTAGCAGGCTAGGATTTAGTTTGAGAGGGCTGGTATACAAAACCGGGATGTAACGCTGAGGCTCTATAAGGCCCTGGTTAGGCCGCATTTGGAGTATTGTGAGCAGTTTCGGGCCCTGTAACTGAGGAAGGACGTGCCGGCTCTGGAGAGGGTCCGGAGGAGGTTTTACAGGAACGATCCCAGGAACGAGTGGGGTAACGTACGATGAGCGGTTTTTGCCCGGGCTGGGCTGCATACTCGTTGGGTTTAGAAGATGAGGGGGGGGGGGCCCTTTGAACGTCACCGAATAGTGGGCGTCCGGATTGGTGGATGTGAGAGGATGTTTTCCATAGTGGGAGAGTCTAGGACAGAGGGCACAGCTCGGAATTAAAGAGACGTCCTTTAGGAAGGAGACGAGGAGGAATTTCTTCAGCCAGAGGGCGGTGGAATCTGGGGTTTTGTTGCTCAGCGGCTGTGGGGGTGGCACCATGTCAGTGGATATTTTTAAGGCAGGAGATAGAGAGATTCTTGATTAGTGGGGGTGTCAGGGGTTGTTGGGGAGAAGGCAGAGGAATGGGTTGGGAGGGAGAGTAGATCAGCCATGATTGATGGCGGGAGTAGACTCGATGGGCGAAATGGCCTAATTCTGCTCCTTTATTCTTATGATCATAGAAACATAGACAAATAGGCGCTGGAGGATAGGGCCCCATTCGGCCCCTTCAAAGCCTGCACCGCCATGCAAGAGGGACCATGGCTGATCATCCAACTCAGTATCCCGTACCTGCCTTCTTCCATACCCCCTGATCCTTTAGCCACAAGGGCCACATGTTCTAAACTCCTCTTAAATTTAGCCAACGAACCGCGTCCCTTCAACTACCTTCATGTGGCAGAGAATTCCAGGACTCACCCACTCTCTGTGTGAAAAAATGTTTTTCTCATCTCGGTCCTAAAAGACTTCCCCCTTATCCTTAACTGTTGTGACCCCTTGTCCTCGGACTTCCCCAACATCGGGAACAATCTTCCTGCATCTAGCTTGTCCAAACCCTTAAGAATTTGTTAAGTCTCTATAGATCCCCCCTCAATCTTCTAAATTCCAGCGAGTACAAGCCGAAAGTCTATCCAGTCTTTCTTCATATGAAGTCCTGCCATCCCCAAGGAATCAGTCTTGGTGAACCTTCTTGTACTCCTTATGCAAGAATGTCTTTCCTCAGATTTGGCGACCAAACTGTACGCAATCAATACCTCAGTGTGGTCTCACCAGCGCTCTGTACAACTGCAGAAGGACCTCTTTGGCCTCCTGTACTCACTCCTCATGTTATGAAGGCCAAAAGGCCAAAAACTGTAGCAATACTCCAGGTGTGCCTCACCAAAACCTGTACAACTGCAGTTGAACCTCCTGCTCCTGATACTCAAATCCTTTTTGCTATGAATGCTAACATACCATTCGCTTTCATCACTGGAGATTGGATGATCTCTTTGGAGAGAAGGGCGGGCGGACGTTTCGGGTCGAGACCTTCTTCAGACGGAGAGCCCGGGGGATGGGAAAGAGTGGTATAGACGGTTGTGATTGGAGAGATGTAGAAAAAGGCTAATGAAGATTTGCAAAAAGGTAACGAATGATAAAGAGAAACAGGCCTTTGTTAGCTTGTGGTCTGGTGGGGGATAATGAAGTTAGAGGCAAGAGGATCAACAAGTTGACTGTTGAAGCTGGTACGTCTGAGGTGGGGAATGGATGGTAGAGAGGGAAAGCAAGGGTACTTGAAGTTAGAGAAGTTAATGTTCATACTGCTGGGTACCATATATTTCATACAGTGGCATTCTTCTGCTGTTGTAGAGGGCTCTGGCGAGACCCATCTGGAGTATTGTGTACAGTTTTGGTCTCCTAATTTGAAGGAAGGACATCCTTGTGATTGAGGCAGCAGTGCAGCGTAGGTTCACGAGATTGATCCATGGGATGGCGGGACTGTCATATGAGGAAAGATTGAAAAGACTAGGCTTGTATTCACTGGAGGTTTAGAAGAGATGGGGGGGGGGAGGGGGGGTTTTAAATTGAATCATATAAAATTATCAAAGGACTGGACCAAGCTAGATGCAGGAAAAAATGTTCCCAATGTTTGGGCGGGTCCAGTGAACAGGGGCCACACGTCTTAGTATAAAGGGAGGCCATTTAAGACTGAGGTGAGAAAAACTTTTTTCACCAGAGAGTTGTGGGTATTTTGTGGATTCCTTGCCACGGAGGGCCGTGGAGGCCTAAATCCACTGGATGGGTTTAAGAGAGGAGAGTTAGATAGAGC
Organism: Okamejei kenojei; assembly: GCA_035221665.1. Taxonomy (NCBI): domain Eukaryota; kingdom Metazoa; phylum Chordata; class Chondrichthyes; order Rajiformes; family Rajidae; genus Okamejei; species Okamejei kenojei. Next base: position 274,945 of record JAVHYY010000449.1, on the reverse strand, counting down.
TCTAGGGGCTGGTGGACGTACAAGGGGTATGGGGAGAGGAGGGCACGAGTTGATTGATTGGGGACGATCAGCCATGATCACAATGACTGGCGGGTGTGATGGCTCGAAGGGCCGGAATTGGCCTCCTCTGCGGCTATTTTCTAAAGGTTTGCTATGTTAGGACTAACGGAAATAAGGGATATGTTAAAATTGGGAGGAAGGCAGGCACGGTGTTATTGATTGGGGATGATCAGCCATTGATCACAATGAATAGCGGTTGTGGCTGAAAGAGCCGAAATGGCTCCTCTGCAGGTTTTCTATGTTTCTATGTTAATATATTTCCTTAATTATGAAACTGAGAGTCCAGGTGTATTGCAATAGTCATTGTCCTGAATATAGCCTCAAAATGCTGGAGTTACTCAGGGGGACAGGAGCATCTCTGGAGGGAAGGAAAGGGGCGACGTTTCGGGGTCGAGACCCTGCTTAAGTCACTGCTTTGGGTCATTCTGTTCCATGACGGGAATTTTGTGGACGCAGCCGGACCGTCACGCCGCACGCACGGGGGCACGCACGCACGCACGCGCACAAACCGACTCCCTACCACAACAATTACCGAACTCCATCCCTCACCTCACGCTTGCCTCAGCAAGGCCAGCAGCATCACCACGGACCAGTCTCACCCCTCCCCCCCCCCCCCCCCCCCCACCAACCCCGGTCACCCCCCTCTTCTCCCACCTCTCCCATCGGGCCACAGAGGTAAGGTGTGTGAAGACAAACGCACACACTCCCACACCTCCAGATTCGAGGACATTTCTTCCCGGCAACTGAACCGTCCTTCACACCACTAGGAGCAGTCCTATATTGAGGCGGGGCAGCTGTAGATGTCGATGCCTCACCGCCCGGAGGGCCGGGTTCGATGCTGACCGCGGGTGCTGCCTGCGCGGAAGTTTGCAGTTTCTCCCTGCGTGGGTTTTTTCTCCGAGATCTTCCGGTTTCCTCCCACCACTCCAAAGACGTGCGGGTTTGTTGTAGGTTAATTGGCTTGGTGTTAAAATGTAAAGAATAGTGCCCTAGTGTGTGTGTCTAGTGATGGTTGTTATGATGGGGGGACGCTGGTCGGCCGAGGACTCGGTGGGCCGAAAGGGGCCTGTTTCCGCGCTGTAATTCTCAACTAAACTACTATTATTTTTTAAGAGAACTGCAGAATGCTGGAAACTTATAACAAGAGGAATTGAATATAGGAGCAAAGAGAAGAGGTTCCTTTCTGCAGTTGTACAGAGCCCTAGTGAGGACCACACCTGGAGTATTGTGTGCCGTTTTGGTCCCCTAATTGAGGAAGGACATTCTTGCTTTTGAGGCAGTGCAGCGTAGGTTACCAGAATTGTCCCTGGGATGGCGGGGACTGTCAATAGACAATAGACAATAGGTGCAGAGGGAGGCCATTCAGCCCTGCGAGCCAGCATCGCCATTCAATGTGATCATGGCTGATCATCCCCAATCAGTACCCCGTTCCTGCCTTCTCCCCATGATTCCTGACTCCGCTATTTTTTTTAAGGAGCCCTAGCTAGCTCTCTCATGGAAAGCCATATGAGGGAAAAAATTGAAAAGAACTAGGCTTGTATTCACTGGAGGTTTAGAAGGAGGAGGGGGGGGATCTTAGGAAACATATAAAATTATAAAAAGGATCCTGGACAAGCTAGATGCAAGGAATTATGTTCCCAATGTTGGGCGAGAGTCCAGAAAACCAGGGGCCACCCATCAGTCTTAGAATAAAGGGGGGAGGCCATTTAAAAGACTGAGGTGAGAAAAATCTTTTTCACCCAGAGAGTTGTGAAGTGTGGAATTCCCTGCCACAAGAGGGAAGTGGAGGCCAAGTCATGGCTGGGATTAAGAGAAGAGTTGGATAGGATAGAGCTCTAGGGGCTGGTGAGTAAGGGATTTGGGGAGAAGGCAGGCACGGATTTTGATAGGGGGGATAGCCTTGATCGCAATGAAATGGCGGGTTGCTGGCTCGAAGGGCGAATGGCCTCTTCCTGCACCTGTTCTCTATGTTTCCATGTGTGGAAACTCCCCTCCACATCCACCTCTGTCCAGCCTTTCAAGTGCAGGGAATAAAGGAAGGCGGTGCTGGCCCTGGAAGGGCGAAAAGGGCCTGTGTCTATCTAAACTAAACTAAACCTCGGGCTAGCCACAGGCCACGCTGCTCCATAACTCAAGTTATAAGCGTTATACCAGAGGATAGATATGTGTAACCCTACCTTTTTGTTGTGGACACGTCTGTTGTACAGGCAATGCATCGCAGAACGGTTAGGAAGGCTATAGAAAGAACTCTGATTTCCACTGCTTCCTTCCGCACATTCAGGATGTCCGATGTGCGCTGTTTAAACAATCGAAATGCTTTTGAGGGGGGGAGATAGATAGAGATCAGCCACGATTGAATGGCGGAGTAGACTGGATGGGCCGACTGAACTAATTCTGATTCCTTTGACTTATACGAACCTATTCTCGGACATTGTTTTTGATGTTCTCGCTTGCTATAATTGCTTTGCATGGCTTTGTTTTTATTTTGCTAACATAATCTCCTCAACTCTTTGCATCCTTTAGAAAAACCCAGCTGAGCGGCAACTAAAGGAACACTTACATGACGCGATCTCTGTGTTAATGGATGTATGCGAGGTAGTGGCCATTTCTAATAACATTATTCATATTCTTTTCCATTTTTATCTCATATTTCGCTCGCGACCGAATTCATGGCCTTTTTTTTACTTGTGTACATTTTCCATCAGGCTTTAAAAAAGGCCCCGGGCCTACTTGATGCCACCAGAGGAGATTTACTAGAATGTTGCCTGGGTTTCAGCGACTAAGTTACAGAGAAACAGAAAGGTTGAACAAGTTAGGGCCTTTATTCTTTGGAGGGCAGAAGGTTATGGGGGGACTTGTTAGAGGTCTTAAAATGATGGAGGGAATAGACCAGGAGTTGAGTTGCGTGGATAAGCGTTTTTCCATTGGAGTTGGAAAGATCCAATACAAAGAGGGGCATGATTTGAGAATTAAGGGACTGAAAAGTTTTAGGGGGGTAACATGAGGGGGGAACTTCTTTACTCAGAGGGTGGTAGCTGTGTGGAATGGAAAGGGTGGAGGCCAGGACGATTTTATCGCTTAAAACTAATTTGGGTGGATTATGGACGGGAAAGGAATGGAGGGGCTATGGTTTCTGAGTGGCAGGTAGATGGGGACTAGGGGGAGAGGAGTAAGTGTTTTGGCCACGGACTAGAAGGGCCTAGATCGGCTTGTTTTGTGTATCTATTATTTTTATATGTTATACTAGCATCGCGGCCTTCTACGATCTATGTACGACCTCTTGACCACCATGCTGCGAGTATGAGTCAAGGTCAAACTCGGCAGAGGTGGAGAATTAGGTCGTGAAAGTGCGACAGGCCGGTGGTACGAATATTGGCTTCTCTCACTTCAGGTAGCCCCGGCATTCCCCCCAGAGAATAGAGCGGCTGGGCTTGTACACTCTGGAGTTTAGAAGGATGAGAGGGGGGGGATCCCATTGAAACATATATGATTGCTAAAGGGCCTTTCCTTCTTGGACACGCTAGAGGCGGGAAACATGTTCCCGATGTTGGGGGAGAGTCCAGAGGAAGGGGCCCACACACACACACAGTTTAAGAATAATGGGGGTTCGGCCGTTTAGAACGGAGACGAGGAGGGAAAACTTTTTCTCACAGAGAGTGGTGAGTCTGTGGAATTCTCTTGCCTCAGAGGCCGGTTCTCTGAATATTTCAGAGGGAGCTAGATAGGGCTCTTAAAGATAGCGGAGTCAGGGGATATGGGGAGAAGGCAGGAATGGGGTACTGATTGGGGATGATCAGCCGTGATCACATTGAATGGCCTGCTCCTGCACCTATTGTCTATTGTCTCTCCCTCTCTCTCCATCCCTCCCCCACTCAAGTCGCACCAGCTTCTCGTTCTCACCCAGCAAACAGCCAACAATGGCCTGATTCCTTTATCATCGTTAAGGGCATGTTCCACTTTCACGACCTAATCCACCACCTCTGCCGAGTTTGCCCTTGACTCGTACTCGCAGCGTGGTCCTCACGAGGTCGTAGGTAGGCCGTAGCAGGCCGTGATGCTGGTCGTAGCTACTCGTGGCATCAAGTAGGCCCGAGGCCTTTTTTCTAACCTGATGAAAAATGTCCACAAGTAAAAAAAGGTGGTGAATTATGTCGTGAAAGTGGGACAGGCCTTTTACTTCTGAGCATCTTAAGTTTTTAGTTTAGTTTAGAGATACAACGCGGAAACAGGCCCTTCGGCCCACCGGGTCCGCACCGTCCAGCGATCCCCCCCGCACATAAACACTTCACACTCACCCCGCCATCCGACACCCACCCAGGGACAATTTTTTACATTTACACCAAGCCAATTAACTTACAAACACTGGAGTGCGGGAGGAAACCGAAGATCTCGGAGAAAACCCGCGGGGAGAGCGTGCAAACTCTGCGCAGACAGCGCCCGTAGGCAGGATCGGACCCGGGTCTCTGGAGTGTTTAGTCGCCTGGTGGCTGTGGGGAAGAAGCTGTTCCTGAATCTGGACGTTACAGTTTTCAGGCTCCTGTACCTTCCTCCCGATGGTAGGGGTGAGATGAGTGTGTGGCCAGGGTGGTGTGGGTCGATGATGATGCTGCCAGCCTTTTTGAGGCAGCGACTCCTGTAATCATAGAAACATAGAAACATAGAAAATAGGTGCAGAAGTAGGCCATTCGGCCCTTCGAGCCTGCACCACCATTCAATATGATCATGGCCGATCATCCAACTCAGTATCCCGTACCTGCCTTCTCTCCATACCCCCTGATCCCTTTAGCCACAAGGGCCACATCTAACTCCCTCTTAAATATAGCCAATGAACTGGCCTCAACTACCTTCTGAGGCAGAGAATTCCACAGACTCACCACTCTCTGTGTGAAAAATGATTTTCCCATCTCGGTCCTAAAAGACTTCCCCCTTATCCTTAAACTGTGACCCCTTGTTCTGGACTTCCCCAACATCGGGAACAATCTTCCTGCATCTAGCCTGTCCAACCCCTTCGGAATTGTGTAAGTTTCTATAAGATCCCCCTCCAATCTTCTAAATTCCAGCCAGTACAAGCGATTTAACGAGTCTATCCAGTCTTTCCTCATTTGGAAGTCCAAAATCCCCCCTGCCATCCAGGAATCAGTCTGTGAACCTTTCTCTGTACTCCCTCTATGGCAAGAATGTCTTATCCTTAGATTAGGAACCACCCAAAAAAAACAAAACCAAGGAAGAGTACAGAGAAGGTTCTCCAGGCTGTAGATCCCTTCGATGGCGAGAATGTCCTGAAATACAGTCCGTTTGCTAGAGTGTGAACGAGAAAAAAAAAAAAAAAAAAGCCAAATCACCCACAAACAACACAACAAAAACACCCAATTGGTGCGACTAGGGTGGGGGTGAGGGAAAAAGAGAGGAACCGGTTATTTGAAGTTCAAAACAAACCACCACACAAACAGAATAAAACAACCCCCCCCCCCCAATGTTCATACCAACACCCCCCCAACTGGGGTGTAAGCCAAATATGACAACCCCCCCCCCCCCACCAACCCACATGCTGTTCCTCCAATTTGCGTTTAGCCTCTCTCTGTCGAGGAGGAGGCCCAACCCCAACACCACACAGAAAGGTCAAAATGTGGAGATAGGAAGGGGAATAAGTGGCTTGGTATAAATGTAAATCAACACTGTCCTCCAGTGTGTAGGATAGTGTTAGTGTGTCTCGAAGCTCTAAACTAAACTAAACCTAAAGATATCATTATTTTTTAAGTTAGCGACACTTGTTGGGAATTTCGAAATTCTCCCCCCCCCCCCATCCCCCCTACTTGGGACAGTTTTTTGACAATAGGCAACTCCCCCCCCCCACATCCATGCATCAGGAGAGGCCATTTGGCCGGCCAGCACCGCCATTCAATGTGATCACGGCTGATCATCCCCAATCAGTACCAAACACCCCGTTCCTGCCTTCTCCCCCCATATATCCCCTGATCATAATATTAAAATCCGCTATCTTTAAGAGCCCTATCTAGCTCTCTCTTGAAAGCATCCAGAGAACAGTAAAATATCACTATAGTACCCCCCCCCACCCTGCCCCCACCTAGCCCCACCACCACCTCTGAGGCAGAGAATTCCCCCCACAGACTCGCCACTCTCTGTGAGAACCCCCCCCCCCCCAAAGTGTTTTGGAACCCCCTCGCTTTACCTCCGTTCTGGGGCGAGAGAGAATGGCTTTTACCCCTTATTGGAGAGACCCCCGTAAACTGATGTGTGTTTTTTTTGAGGCCCCAGAGAGAGGTTCTGGACTCCCCCAACATCGGGAACATGTTTCCTGCCTCTAGTGTGTCCAAACCCTTAATAATCTTAAATGTTTCAATAAGATTCCCTCTCATCCTTCTAAACTCCAGAGCGTACAAGCCCAGCCGCTCCATTCTCTCAGCGTATGACAGTCCCGCCATCCCGGGAATTAACCTGGTGAACCTACGCTGGGCTCCCTCAACATCGGGAACATTTTTCCAGCCTTTAGTTTAGAGATACAGCACGGCAACAGGCCACTCTCGCACACTAGGGCTATCCCACAAACTAGGGGCAACTTCTACAATTTTTTACCAAAGACCTCCTTTGGAAGTGTGGGAGGAAACCGGAGCACCCGGAGAAAACCCACGCAGGCCACGGGGGGAGAAGGTGCGAGCTCCGTGCGGTCGACACCCGGAGTCGGGATCGAACCCGGGTCCCTCTGGCGCGGTGAGGCAGCAGTTCTACCCGCTGCGCCACCTCGCTTGTGGTAGAACCAAAGCTGATAATGAGAATAAATCACTCTACGAGTCATAGAGCCACACGGCGTGGAAACAGGACCTTCGGCCCATCCTGGCCACACCTAGCAGCTATCGATTACAATCGAGCCATCCACAGTGACGGTGGACAAAAATGCTGGAGAAACTCAGCGGGTGAGGCAGCATCGATGGAGCGAAGGAAATAGGCGACGTTTCGGGAATGCGGAGGTGCCCCCCCCCCCCCCCCCCCCCCCCCCCGGGTGACGTGGACAGGTTGGGGGAGTGGGCAGATGCATGGCAGATGAAGTTTAATGCTGATACATGTCAGGTTATCCACTTTGGCATCAAAAGCAAGAAGGCAGATTACTATCTAAATGGCGTCAAGTTGGGGAAGGACAACGGGATCTGGGGGTCCTTGCCCATCAGTCTATGAAAGTAAGCGTGCAGGTACAATACAGCAGGCAGTGAAGAAAGTGGATGGCATGTTGGCCTTCATAACAAGAGGAGTCGAGTATAGGAGCAAAGAGGTCCTTCTGCAGTTGTACAGGGCCCTAGTGAGACCACACCTGGAGTATTGTGTGCAGTTTTGGCCTGTCGGCCTTCATAACAAGAGGAGTTGAGTGTAGGAGCAAAGAGGTCCTTCTGCAGTTGTACAGGGCCCTGGTGAGACCACACCTGGAGTATTGTGTGCATGTTGGCATGTTGGCCTTCATAACAAGAGGAGTTGAGTGTAGGAGCAAAGAGGTCCTTCTGCAGTTGTACAGGGCCCTGGTGAGACCACACCTGGAGTATTGTGTGCAGTTTTGGCCTGTTGGCCTTCATAACAAGAGGAGTTGAGTGTAGGAGCAAAGAGGTCCTTCTGCAGTTGTACAGGGCCCTAGTGAGACCACACCTGGAGTATTGTGTGCAGTTTTGGCCCCCTAATTTGAGGGAGGACCTCTGTAGGCCCGATGTCTGAAGAAGGGTCTCGACCCGAAACGTCACCCGTTCCTTTTCTCCAGAGATGCTGCTGCCTGTCCCGCTGAGTTGCTCCAGCTTTTTTGTGCCATTCCACGATCTCGCTGGTCCTATCCCGGGTGCAGGGGGTGCACTAGATAGCCGTTCCGTGCCTCCCGACCAGAGGGCACAGCCTCAGAATTAAAGGACATTCCTTTGGGAAGGAGACGAGGAGGAATTTTCTTTAGTGAGAGGGTGGCGAATCTGTGGAATTCTTTGGCACAGGAGGCCAAGTCACGGTATAGTTGCTGCCTCACAGCGCCGGAGACCCGGGTTCGATCCCGACTACGGGTGCTGTCTGTGCGGAGTTTGTACGTTCTCCCTGCGTGGGTTTTCTCAGAGATCTCCGGTTTCCTCCCACACTCCAAAGACGTGCAGGTTTGTATCTTAATTGGCTTGGCGTAAAATGTAAAAACTGTCCCTAGTGTGTGTTAGTGTGCGGGGATCGCTGGTCGGCGGGGACCCGGTGGGCCGAAGGGCCTGTTTCTGTGCTGTACCTCTAAACTAAGCCGGTGGCTATTTTTAAGGCAGAAATAAATAGATTCTCGATTAGGTTCGTCTGGTTTAGTTGTGTTCAGTTCAGATAACTTTACGTAAGTTGTGCTTAGGTCCGTTTGGATCATTTATGTTGGTTCACTTTACACTAATGTACACTTACACTAGTGGGAGAGTCCAGGACTAGAGGGCACAGCCTCAGAATTAAAGGATGTTCCTTTAGGAAGGAATGAGGAGGAATTTCTTTTTTTTTTAATATATATTTTTATTAGAGTATGTAGGCAGTGACTTAGCAAACCCATATTATGATAGCAATATTTTGTGTACAACAGTCGTACATTATTAATATTATCAAGTGAATCATTTTGTCTCTAATAATTTATTTTTTTATTTTTTTAATTTTTTAATATCTTTATTTATTAGCGGTACTGTAAGTTAGATCAGTGTACATCTCTTGTATTGTATTACAGTCATTGTACCCCTAATTATATTTTTTAAAGGCTTTAGAAAAGAGAGAAAAGAGAGAAAACTAGCAGCGTAGAAAGTAGAAAAGTGAAAAAGAGATGTGAAAGTGCAAAAGCGTGACAGAGGGAAAGAAAACCCTGGAAGAGTTAGAAACGGGAATTAAGAGATGGACCCTGGAGAAAGAGAAAGGAAAAAGGGAAAATTAGAGAGAAAAAAAAAGAAAAGTCAGTTACTTTATTATAAACATCTCACTTTGTTTTTTATAAAGAGTGAAAAACAGAAAGAAAAATAAAATAAAAATCAAAAAAGAAATCATAAAGAATGGAATCATTTACCATTAATACATCATTGGAGATAAGATCAAGGAATGTGGAATATGGAATATAACTTTTCATCTGATCAAGTTTCTGAGTCCCAGTTCCAGTTAGGGTTCCCTGCCGAACCGATCTACCCTTTTAAGTAATCAATGAAAGAAGACCATTTTCTAACGAAAACTTCCTGTTTGTCCATTAGGGCAAATCTGATTCTTTCCAGGTGTAGGGTCTCCGACATTTCCGTAATCCACATTTTAATTGTGGGGGATATAGGGCCTTTCCAAAATTTTAATATTAATTTCTTCCCGATTATCATACCGTAATCTGGGGAATTTCTTTGACTTGTTGTAAGTGTTAAACTTTGTTCTGATGTTCCAAGTATTACTAATTTTGAGTTTGAGTCCGGATCCAGTTTAGTCTTGATAACTTCAGAAGTTATTCCAAAAATCTCAATCCAGAAATTCTTAATTTTTATACAATTTGCAAAAGTATGTGTTAAATTAGCCTCTGGATGCTGACATGTATCGCAGATAGAGGAGACCTGTGGGAAGATTCTATTCAATTTAACTTTTGTAATACTTTAAATTGTATTAAAGCGTGTCGGGAGTTTAGCGAGCATTGGTGTATATATTGTAAACTTTTGTCCCATATATCTTTCGTTATGGGTTGGTTTATTTCATTTTCCCATGTATGTCTCTATGATCCCGTCGATGGTATCTCGCTATCTAAAAGGGTATTATAAATATAAGTTGTTAATTTTTCTGTATTAGGATGCTTATTCAGACATTCATCAAGGATTTCTGGTTCCTTATTCCTATAATCTTGTGTATTTGATCTCTGAGTTGTAGATATCGAAAACAATTATTTGAGTGTAATCCATAAATCTGTTGCAGTTCCTGAAATGAAAGATAAGTGCCTTTCTCATAAAGGTGTTCCATCTTTTTGATTCCATAGTTTTTCCATTGTGTTAGGAAGGTGATGAGGAGGAATTTCTTTAGTCAGAGGGTGGTGAATCTGTGGAATTCTTTGCCAAGGAAGGCTGTGGAGGCCAAGTCAGTGGATATTTTTAAGGCAGAGACAGATAGATACATTCTTGGTTAAGAAAGACCTGCAGACGCTGGGAAAACCGAATGCTGGAGAAACTCAGCGGGTGAGGCAGCATCTATGGAGCGAAGGAGACCCTTCTTCAGACTGATGTGCATGGATTGGACAGGTTTGGAGGGATATGGGCCAAACGCAGGCAGGTGGGACAAGTGTAGCTGGGACATGTAGGCCGGTGCGGGCAAGTTGGGCCGAAACCCCTCCAAACCAGGTCCTATCCATGTACGTCAGTCTGAAGAAGGGTCTCGACCCGAAACATCACCTATTCCTTCGCTCCATAGATGCTGCCTCACCCGCTGAGTTTCTCCAGCATTTCTGTCCACCTTAACATAGAAACATAGAAAATAGGTGCAGGAGTAGGCCATTCGGCCCTTCGAGCCTGCACCGCCATTCAATATGATCACGGCTGATCATCCAACTCAGTATCCCGTACCTGCCTTCTCTCCATACCCCCTGATCCCTTTAGCCACAAGGGCCACATCTAACTCCCTCTTAAATATAGCCAATGAACTACCTTCTGTGGCAGAGAATTCCACAGACTCACCACTCTCTGTGTGAAAAATGATTTTCTCATCTCGGTCCAAAAAGACTTCCCCCTTATCCTTAAACTGTGTGACCCCTTGTTCTGGACTTCCCCAACATCGGGAACAATCTTCCTGCATCTAGCCTGTCCAACCCCTTAAGAATTTTGTACGTTTCTGTAAGATCCCCCCTCAATCTTCTAAATTCTAGCGAGTACAAGCTGAGTCTTTCTTCATACGAATAGATAGATATTAGATAGATTCTTGATTAGTGCGGGTGTCGGGGGTTATGGGGAAGAAGGCAGGAGAATGGGGCTAGGAGGGAGAGGTAGGTTGAATGGCGGAGTGGTCTGGATGGGCCGAATGGGCTCACTCGCGGCTTCCTGCGCTGAGCTGTCCTCTCGTTGGTTCTTGCAGCAGAGTCGAATGGAAGATCGCTTGGACCGGCTGGACGACGCCATCCACATCCTACGCAACCACGCGGTTGGGCCATCGTCCAGCTTGCCCAGTAGCCACGGCGACCTGCAGGGGCTCCTGGGGCCCGCAGCCCACAGCGGCCTGGTCGCGGCCTTGGGCTCAGGATACAGCTCGCCCAACCTGGGGCCTTCAGCCAGGTCAACATCAATGGTGAGTCAAGATGGCCGACTGCGGCAACCCGATGAAACTGACATTATTATTACTGTTGTTGGTTGTTTGATGCTTCTTATATATTATATATAAGTATCATGAATATCGTGAAGTATTGTGAATATACACACACAAACACACACACACACACATATATATATATATATTTATACACATATACATATACGTATATATATATATATGTATATGTATGTGTGTATAAATATGTGTATGTGTGTGTGTATATTCACAATTAAAATATATATATATGTGTGTTGATGCTTCTTATATATTATATATAAGTATCATGAATATCGTGAAGTATTGTGAATATACACACACAAACACACACACACACACATATATATATATATTTATACACATATACATATACGTATATATATATGTAATTGTATGTGTGTATAAATATGTGTATGTGTGTGTGTGTGTGTATATTCACAATTAAAAATATATATATATATATAAGTGTGTTGATGCTTCTTATATATTATATATAAGTATCATGAATATCGTGAAGTATTGTGAATATACACACACAAACACACACACATATATATATATATTTATACACATATACATATACGAGTATATATATGTATATGTATGTGTGTATAAATATGTGTATGTGTGTGTGTATTCACAATTAAAATATATATAATATATATATAAGTGTGTGTGTACATACAATTATAAAAAGGTCTGGACCAGCTAGATGCAGGAAAAATGTTCCCAATGTTGGGCGAGTCCAGAACCAGGGGCCACACAGTCTTAGAATAAAGGGGAGGCCATTTAAGACTGAGGTGAGAAAAAAAACTTTTTCACCCAGGGAGTTGTGAATTTGTGGAATTCCCTGCCACAGAGGGCAGTGGAGGCCAAGTCACTGGATGGATTTAAGAGAGAGTTAGATAGAGCTCTAGGGGCTGGTGGAGTCAAGGGATATGGGGAGAAGGCAGGCACGGGTTATTGATTGGGGACGATCAGCCATGATCACAATGAATGGTGGTGCTGGCTCGAAGGGCCGAATGGCCTCTTCCTGCGCCTATTTTCTATGTTTCTATATTTATGTACACACACACGTATACATATATTTTTTAATTGATACACATATTTACACATACACACTCAAGTATATATATATTATACATATACATATACATATATATGTACACACACATGTATATATTCTCTTGAAAGTATCTCGGAGAAAGAACCCACTTGGGTCATGGGGAGAACGTGCAAACACCGCACGGACAGCACCCATGGAATGGAGCGGCTGGGCTTGATTACTCCGGAGTTTAGAAGGATGAGAGGGCATCTTTGGGTTTGGACACGTTAGAGGCAGGAAACATGTTCCCGATGTTGGGGGAGTCCAGAACCAGGGGCCACACACAGTTTAAGAACACTTTTTCTCACAGAGAGTTGTGAGTCTGTGGAATTATCTGCCTCAGAGGGCGGTGGAGGCCGGTTCTCTGGATGCTTTCAAGAGAGAGCTAGACAGGGCTCTTATAGATAGCGGAGTCAGGGGATATGGGGAGAAGGCAAGAACGGGGTACTGATTGGGGATGATCAGCCATGATCACATTGAATGGCGGTGCTGGCTCGAAGGGTCAAATGGCCTCCACCTGCACCTATTGTCTGTTGTCCGGAGATGCTGTCTGACCCTGGTGGACACAAAATGCTGGAGTAACTCAGTGGGTGAGGCAGCATCCGAGAGAGAAGGAACGGGCGACGTTTCCGGTCCAGTTGAACCTGAGTTGCTGTCTGTGCTGTCTTGAAGGGCTGAATGGCCTACTCCTGCACCTATTGTCTATTGTCCATTGTCTAAAATTATCTCGTCAACGGAAGGCTCGAGGCCTACTCCTGCACCTATTGTCCAGTGTCTGTTGTCTAAAATCGTCTCGTCAACAGAAGGCTTGAGGCCTACTCCTGCACCCATTGTCTATTGTCTCTTGGTCGGGATCGAACCAGGGATCTCCGGCGCTGCGAGGGTTGGCAAGGGGTCGTCTCTACTGCTGCCCTTTCTGGCGGAACGCGGGCCCGTGTCCTGAGATTCCGTCGCAGCCCTGCGGAGAAGAAAGCAGTGCCAGCCTTTTTTTTTTATGGAGGGGAAGCACCTGCTCCTGTGTGTACACACCTGGTGTGCGTTTACCTGCCGAGAGACTGGGTGGAGACCGCTGCGATCTTAAACCCTGCACAGGGGGGGCAAGAAAGCAGGCCGCGGGTGTGCTGGCGTTCGCTATCAGTAACATCTGTCGGAGCTCGGGGAGAGAGAGAGAGAGAGAGAGAGAGAGAGCTCCAGAGAAAACAAACAGGAGAACAGACACGTTACTGTTGTAGCAGCAGCTCTGTTGGCATATGGTCAAAAACAAATATGGAGTTAAGGACCTGAGCGTTTGACGGCGCTGGGCCTGTACTCGCTTGAGTTTAGAAGAATGGGGGGGGGGGGGGGGGGGGGGGGGGGGGGGGGGGGCGGACCTCATTGAAACGTTACCGAATAGTGAAAGGCCTGAATAGAGTGGATGTGGAGAGGCTGTTTCCACTAGTGGGAGAGTCTAGGACAAGAGGGCACAGCCTCAGAATTAAAGGGCGTTCTTTTAGGAAGGCGATGAGGAGGAATTTCTTTAGTCAGAGGGCGGTGAATCTGTGGAATTCATTGCCACAGACGGCGGTGGAGGCCACAAGTCAGTGGGTATTTCCACTAATGGCCGAGTCTAAGGTCCAATAAAGTTCAATAAAAGATAGTCCGAGGGTCACCGATGAGGTAGATTGTAGTCTAGTTGTGGTAGGATGGTTCAGTTCTCTGGTTGCGGTAGGATGGTTCAGTTGCCTGATAACAGCCGGGACCAAACTGCCCCCGAATCTGGAGGTGTGTGTGTGCGTTTGTTTTCACACTTCTGTACCTCTTGCCCGATGGGAGAGGGGAGAAGAGGGGGTGACCGGGGTGGGGGGGGTGAGACTGGTCCGTGATTATGCTGCTGGCCTTGCCGAGGCAGCGTGAGGTGTGGATGGAGTTACTATCCTGTTGCTAATAGTGGAAGTATGCCAGGTACTTAGGCTTTTTGCGTCTGTAGGCCCGATGCCTGAAGAAGGGTCTCGACCCGAAACGTCACCCGTTCCTTCTCTCCAGAGATGCTGTTGCCTGTCCCGCTGAGTTACTCCTGCTGTTCATGTCGATCTCTGGAGAATATGGATAGGTTTTCCACCCAGAGAGTTTTGAGTCTGTGGAATTCTCTGCCTCAGAGGGCGGTGGAGGCCGGTTCTCTGGATGCTTTCAAGAGAGAGCTAGATAGGGCTCTTAAAGATAGCGGAGTCAGGGGATATGGGGAGAAGGCAGGAACGGGGTTACTGATTGGGGATGATCAGCCGTGATCACATTGAAACATTTCTTATAGAAACTTACAAAATTCTTAAGGGGTTGTTCTATCTAATATCAAGAAACCCGTACTCATCAAGAATCTATCTAATATCTATATATTCATATGAAGAAAGACTGGATAGACTCGGCTTGTACTCGCTAGGATTTAGAAGATTGAGGGGGGATCTTATAGAAACTTACAAAATTGATAAGGGGTTGGACAGGCTAGATGCAGGAAGATTGTTCTCGATGTTGGGGAAGTCCAGGACACGGGGTCACAGTTTAAGGATAAGGGGGAAGTCTTTTAGGACCGAGATGAGAAAATCTTTTTTCACACAGAGAGTGGTGAATCTGTGGAATTCTCTGCCACAGAAGGTAGTTGAGGCCAGGGGACACAAAATGCTGGAGAAACTCAGCGGGTGCAGCAGCATCTATGGAGCGAAGGAGATAGGCAATGTTTCGGGCCAAAACCCTTCTTCAGACCAGTTGAGGCCAGTTCATTGGCTATATTTAAGAGGGAGTTAGATGTGGCCCTTGTGGCTAAAGGGATCAGGGGGTATGGAGAGAAGGCAGGTACGGGATGCTGAGTTGGATGATCAGCCATGATCACATTGAATGGCGGTGCAGGCTCGAAGGGCCGAATGGCCTACTCCTGCACCGATTGTCTATGTTTCTATGAATGGCGGTGCTGGCTCGAAGGGCTGAATGGCCTTACTCCAGCTTTTTTTGCGTCTACTGTTTTTTAAAACCAGCATCCGCACTTCTTTCCGACAGGCATTTTTGAGCCCCGCTTTATTTTGTCTACGTCAATGTCTCATACTCTCTCCCGCCCCCCCCCCCTTCCCTTTTCCCCCGCAAGCCACAGTGTGAGGAAGGGTCTCTTTCCGAGACGCGGCCCCTCTCAGTCTCTCCGGAGATGCCGCCTGTCCCGCTGAGTCGCTGCGGCCTTTTTTGTGTCTGGCCGTTTTTTTTTTCTGTGTGTGGAATGTTAATCGGGGGCTGGCTTGGATCGGCCCGGCCCGGCCCGGCCCGGCCCGACTAAACGCCCCCCCTCCCCCTCCCCCATCCCCACCCTCCCCCGCCACGCCCACCCCCACGCTGCTTCAAATTGCCCACCCAAGCAGAAGGCAGCTGTATGGTAATTCTCCTCACAATGAACGGGAGGGAGGGCAAATTTGATATGGGCCCAGCCCGGCCTGGCTTGCTTAGAGTCACACAGCTGACTGAAGGCACAGCTGCCGTCTGCCTTTTACCTTTCCAACCCCCCCCCCCCCCCCTAGAAGACTGAAGGGGTGGGAGTGGGGGGGAGGGGGAAAATAGTTTTTTGTTCTCCTCCAAGAAAACTTAAAGACAGATTGCTCCTCCAAGAACCTTCTTTTCAAACTGCAGAAAATAATTTCGTTCAGTTCAGTCGGAGTCTGGAGAAGGGCCTCCCATTCCTTCTCTACAGAGATGCACGCCCACCTGTCATAGAAACATAGAAAACAGGTGCAGGAGGAGGCCATTCGGCCCTTCGAGCCAGCACCGCTCCATTCAATGTGATCACGGCTGATCATCCCCAATCAGTTCCCCGTTCCTGCCTTCTCCCCATATCCCCTGACTCCGCTATCTTTAAGAGCCCTATCTAGCTCTCTCTTGCAAGCATCCAGAGAACCGGCCTCCACCGCCCTCTGAGGCAGAGAATTCCACAGACTCACAACTCTCTGGGTGAAAAAGTCTTTCCTCATCTCCCTTTTAAATGGACAATAGACAATAGGTGCAGGAGCAGTTCCCTGGTCCCCTATTCCTTCTCTCCAGAGACTCGCGCCTGTCATAGAAACATAGAAAACAGGTGCATGAGGAGGCCATTCGGCCCTTCGAGCCAGCACCGCTAATCGCTGAGATTATGGCTGATCATCCCCAATCAATAACCCGTGCCTGCCTTCTCCCCATATCATAGAAACATAGAAACATAGAAAATAGGTGAAAAATATTTTTCGCATCTCGGTCCTAAAAGACTTCCCCCTTATTCTTAAACTGTGAGCCCTTGTTCAGGATATCCCTCGACTCCACTAGCCGCTAGAGCTCTATCTAACTCTCTCTTAAATCCATCCAGTGATTTGGCCTCCACTGCCTTCTGTGGCAGGGAATTCCACAAATTCACAACTCTCTGGGTGAAAAAGTTTTTTCTCACCTCAGTCTTAAATGGCCTCCCCTTTATTCTAAGACTGTGCGGCCCCTGGTTCTGGACTCGCCCAACATTGGGAACATTTTTCCTGCATCTCTGGGTGAAAACGTTTTCCCTCGTCTCCGTTCTAAACGGCCGACCCCTTATTCTTAAACTGTGTGTGGCCCCTGGTTCTGGACACCCCCAACATCGGGAACATGTTTCCTGCCTCTAGCGTGTCCAAAGCCCTTAATAATCTTATATGTTTCAATTGCCTGAGACGGTTCAGTTGCCTGATAACAGCCGGGAAGAAACTGTCCCTGAATCTGGAGGTGTGTGCGTTTGTTTTCACACTTCTGTACCTCTTGCCCGATGGGAGCGTGTGGTGGGATCGAAACAAAGATATGTGTTGATGGATGGTTTTCAGGATGTTGTGGACTATTTTGTAAATCGATGCAACAGGTTGTAACATAGAAACATGGAGCTGGCCACCTCCAAGTGAAATGAATTCCAAAACAATTGCCAGGGTCCCCGGTTCGATCCTGACCGCGGGTGCTGTCTGTACGGAGTTTGCACGTTCTCCCTCCTGACCTGCGTGGGTTTTCCCCGGGTGCTCCGGTTTCCTCCAACGCGCCAAAGACAGTAGACAATTGGTGCAGGAGGAGGCCATTCGGCCCTTCCAGCCAGCACCGCCATTCACTGTGATCATGGCTGATCGTCCCCAATCAGTAGGGCACACAAAAAGCTGGAGAAATTCAGCGGGTGCAGCAGCATCTAAGGAGCGAAGGAGATAGGCAGCATTTCGGGCCGAAACCCTTCTTCCCCAATCAGTACCCCGTTCCTGCCTTCTCCCCATATCCCCTGACTCCGCTATCTTTAAGAGCCCTATCTAGCTCTCTCTTGAAAGCATCCAGAGAACCGGCCTCCACCGCCCTCTGAGGCAGAGAATTCCACAGACTCACCACTCTCTGTGAGAAAAAGTGTTTCCTCATCTCCGTTCTAAATGGCCAACCCCTTATTTTTAAACAGTGGCCCCTGGTTCTGGACTCCCCCAACATAGGGAACATATTTCCTGCCTCTAACGTGTCCAAACCCTTAATAATCTTACATATTTCAATAAGATCCCCTCTCATCCTAAATTCCAGAGTGTACAAGCCCAGCCGCTCCATTCTCTCAGCGTATGACAGTCCCGCCATCCCGGGAATTAACCTGGTAAACCTACGCTGGGCTCCCTCAATAGCAAGAATGTCCTTCCTCAAATTAGGGGACCAAAACTGCACACAATACTCCAGATGTGGCCTCACTAGGGCTCTGGACAACTGCAGAAGGACCTCTTTGCTCCTGTACTCCGTGTTGTCTGTACGGAGTTTGCACGTTCTCCCCGTGACCTGCGTGGGTTTTCTCCGAGATCTTCGGGTTATGGATAGCGGACGTGATCACAATGAATTGCGGGTGCAGGCTCGAAGGGCCGAATGGCCTCCACCTGCACCATTTTCTATGTTTCTATGTTTCAATGTGACCACGGCTGATCATCCCCAATCAGTACCCCGTTCCTGCCTTTTCTCCCCATATCCCCTGACTCCGCTATCTTTAAGAGCCCTATCTAGCTCTCTCTTGAAAGTGTCCAGAGAACCGGCCTCCTCCTGCACCTATTTTCCATGTTTCGATGTCTGAAGGGCCGAAGGGCCTGTGTCTAAACTAAACTAAGCTCCACCTCTGGGGCCTAGCCACAAGCACACTGCTCCCAACTCAAGTCATCCAGCGTTATAAACAGGATAAGAATGTGTAACCACAACTATTTGTTCGGACGTCTGTCCCTACAGGCATGCAGCGCAGAACGGTAGGAACTTAAAAGACTTTGATTTCCACTGCATCCTCCGCGCATTCAGGATGTCCCGATGTGCGCTGTAAACAATGAAATGCTTTTGAAACGCAGTCATGGATACACCAGAGGAAACGCTGCAGTTTTGCGCCAATATGCTCGATCTATTTTCGTGAGGTCAGCTGAGGAACGAACGGATTTAGTTCAGTATTTCTTTGACTGCCGGTTCGAGATCGGATACAGGCCCTTCCGCGCCTCAGGGAGGAACTGCAGATGAGTACTCGCAGGCACAGAAAAGCTGGAGTAACTCAGCGGGACAGGCGGCATCTCTGGAGAGAAGGAACGGGCGACGTTTTCATCAGAAACCCGAAACGTCACCCTTTCCTTCTCTCCAGAGACGCTGCCTGTCCCGCTGAGTTGCTCCAGCATTTTGTGTTTAGTTTAAGGAGGAACTGCAGATAGAAACTTAGAAACATAGAAAATAGGTGCAGGAGGAGGCCATTCGGCCCTTCGAGCCAGCACCGCCATTCATTGTGATCACGGCTGATCGTCCCCAATCAATAACCCGTGCCTGCCTTCTCCCCATATCCCTTGATTCCACTAGCTAGATGCAGGAAAAATGTTCCCAATGTTGGGCGAGTCCAGGACCAGGGGCCACACAGTCTTAGAATAAAGGGGAGGTCATTTAAGATTGAGGTGAGAAAAAACTTTTTTACCCAGAGAACGGGGTACTGATTGGGGATGATCAGCCATGATCGCATTGAATGGCGGTGCTGGCTCGAAGGGCCGAGTGGCCTCCTCCTGCACCTGTTGTCTATTGTCACCCGTAGTCGGGATCGAACCCGGGTCTCTGGCGCTGCCTGTACGGAGTTTGCACGTTCTCCCCGTGACCGGCGTGGCTTTTCCCCCGGGCGCTCCGGTTTCCTCCCACACTCCAAAGACGTGCAGGTTTGTACGTGAACTGGCTTTGTAAGTTTGTAAATTGTCCCTAGTGTGTGTGTGGGATAGTCTTTTTGTGAGCGGGGATCGTTGGGTCGGCACGGACCTGTCGGGCCGAAGGGCCTGTTTCTGCACCGTATCACAAAACTAAAACTAAACTATGATGGGTGGAGCAAAAAGCTGGAGTAACTCAGCGAGTCAGGCAGCTTGTTTAAGAAGGAACTGCAGATGCTGGAGAATTGAAGGTAGCCAAAAATGCTGGAGAAACTCAGCGGGTGAGGCAGCATCTGTGGAGCAAAGGGAATAGGCTGACGTTTCAGGTCGAGACCCTTCTTCAGACTGATGTGAGGGTGCAGGGAGAAGAAAGGAAGAGGTGGAGCTAGAGGGCTGAGGGAGAGCTGGGAAGGGGAGGAGGAAGTAGGGACTGCCTGAAATTAGGGAAGTCAATGTTCATAATGCCCAAACTGCCCGTGAAACTTGAGGTGCTGTTCCTTTAATATACGGTGGGACTCACTCTGGCCATGGAGGAGGCCCAGGACAGAAAGGTCGGATTGGGAATGGGAGGGGGAGTTGAGGTGCTGAGCCACCGGGAGATCAGATTGGTTATTGCGAACCAAGAACCGAGCGGAGGAAAAATTCCATTAGGTATGTCTTTCCCCGAGAATTATAGTCACAGAGTGTTTGGTCCATATCCCTCCAAACCTGTCCTATCCTTGTACCTGTCTAACTGTTTCTTAAACGTTGGGATAGTCCCTGCCTCAACTACCTCCTCCGGCAGCTCGTTTCAATAGCCAATATACAATAGGTGCAGGAGTAGGCCATTCGGCCCTTCACCCGCCATACCCCCCCCCCCCTACCCTCTGTGTGAAAAAGTTACCCTCTGTGTGAAAATCTTTTCCCCTTCACCTTTGGTCACCTTAACCCATGTCCTCTGGTCCTCGATTCCCCTACTCTGGGCAAGAGACTCTGTGCGTCTGTCTACCCGATCTATCCCCCTGGTGATTTTGTACACCTCTATAAGATCGCCCCTCATCCTCCTGCGCTCCAGGGAATAGAGACCCAGCCCTGCCCCGACCTCTCCCTGTAGCTCAGGCCCCCTCAAGTCGTGGCGGTCACGGTGGCGCAGTGGTCGAGTCGCAAATGCAGCGCCGGAGACCCGGGTTCGATCCCGACCACGGGCGCCGTCTGTACGGAGTTTGCACGTTCTCCCCGTGACCTGCGTGGGTTTTTCTCCGAGATCTTCGGTTTCCTCCCGCACTCCCAAAGACGTGCGGGTTTGTAGGTTAATTGGCTTGGTGTAAATGTAAAAAAATTGTCCCTAGTGTGTGTGTAGGATGGTGTTAGTGTGCGGGGATCGCTGGTCGGCGGGCCGAAGGGCCTGTTTACGCGCTGTGTCTCTAAGCATCCTCGTAAATCTTCACAGTGGCCGCAGGAAAGAACTGCAGATGCTGGTTTAAACGGGACCCAGCGACTCTGGGTCCGTACCTGGTTTCATATCCCGGGCACTTTTAATATGATCACAGCCGTGCCGAAACAAACGCGCAAAGCCCAGTGCAGACAAAAAGCAACTTAAACTGCCTTTGTGTCACTAATTGGCCACTGGCTCCCCCTAGTGTTCTCAGCCCAAACTGAGAAGGGTCTCGACCCAAAACGTCGCCCGTTCCTTCCTTCTCTCCAGAGACGCTGCCTGTCCCGCTGAGTTACTCCGGCATTTTGTGTGTCTATCCTCGGTATGAATGTCGACTGTTAGTTTAGAGATACAGCGCGGAAACAGGCCCTTCGGCCCATCGGGTACGCGCCGACCAGCGTGCTCGCCCGTGGCCCCGTCGGTCGGTCAGTCGGCAGCCCGGCCAGCTGTCAGTCCGACATTCGGACCTTCGCTTACCGCCCGACACCACCACCACCACCCCCCCTCCTTCTCACGGCCGGCCGTCGGTTCGTGAGTTGGACGGGGCGCCGGACTTTGCGCGCGGCCCCCGGGGCCAAAAACTCCTCAGCTGGCCCCGCCGGCTGGGCTTTGTGTGCAGTCCAGCACCCGGGCCCGACTCATCATCCACCCAGCCACAGCCCAGTCGGTCAACGGATTGCCGTGGGGGAATTTGTCCCGGATTTTTGACCTTTCATCCCTTATTTGGGAGTGTGAGAGAGTTGGCGATCTTCAGTAGAACCTCCTTGCTCCTCGACAAAAAACTCTTGCTAAGAAGGCCAACATGCCATTCGCTTTCCTCACTGCCTGCTGTAGCTGCATGTTTACTTTCAGTGACCGATGAACGAGGACATCTCAGTGTCCACTGTCGATCCAATTCTGTTCCTTTGTCTTATGTGGCAACATTCATCGTCCAACCTCCGATCACCTTACGTGCGACTCATGTCAAACTTACCAGCGAGTGCGGAGTGTTCTGACTGACCTCCAGTGTGAGAAAGTTGGCGGCCCGAGCTATATCTCTTGAAACTAAAAAGTAAAAGTAAAAAGTAAGAGTTTGACGTGAACTGATGAACTCGCGAAGCTAACCTGCTCTTCTGCCTTGCTCCAACAGACATCCAGCCATCGGGATGAAGCAGCGAATGTCCACTCGAGCTTGTCTGGACTGCCCAGCGTAGTATCTGCCGCACTCGCAGCCGCTGGGCTCAACCACCAAGCTCAGGATGTGTGTCGAGGTAAGGCGACGCCAGCATCTGGCCACCAAACTGACTGGTCTCTCACTCACCCTGGGATGGCGGGACTGTCACATGAGGAAAGATTGAAAAGACTAGGCTGCCCAAGCGAAATATGAGGTGCTGTTCCCCCATTTTGTGTTTTCAGGTTTTCCACTCCCTGAGACTCT
>JAVHYY010000449.1:127500-247500 GCA_035221665.1 Okamejei kenojei | reverse complement strand
CACATTGAATGACGGTGCTGGCTGGAAGGGCCGAATGGCCTACTCCTGCACCTATTGTCTGTTGTCTATTGCCTGTTTCCGCGCCGTAACTCTAAACTAAACTGAAAAAAACTCCTTGATTTGTTTCCACAGAGCGGAACTTAAACCCTAAAGCTGCTTGCCTTAAGAGAAGAGAGGAGGAGAAGATCTCGAACGTTGAATCCACAACTCAACATCTGGTGGTTCACCAGGGGATAGGCGATAGTGCCAACCCCATGGGTCATATGTGAAGAAGGTACATCCCGCTCTTAAGTGATAGGAGCAGAATTAGGCCATTCGGCCCATTGTGGCTAACCTATCTCTTCCTCCCAACCCCATTCTCCTGCCTTCTCCCCCATAACCCCTGCATTTGTTTAATAGACTCTTAAGACATGTAGTTAAACATTTTTTTACCCTGTTTTAGCTGTTTTTTCTTTTCATGTATTCTATAATGAAGAATCATTATAATCTATAATCAAGAATCTACCTGTCTCTTTACTTAAAAATATCCACTGACTTGTGGCCTCCACAGCCGTCTGTGGCAAAGAATCCCACAGATTCACCGCCCTCTGGCTAAAGAAATTCCTCCTCATCTCCTTCCCGAACGAACATCCTTTAATTCTGAGGCTGTTCCCTCTGGTCCTAGACTCTCCCACTTGTGGAAACATCCTCCCCACTCCACTCTGTCCAGGGCTTTCACTATTCGGTGATGTTTCAATGACGTCCCCCCCCCCCCCCCCCCCATCCTTCTGAACTCCAGCGAGTACAGGCCCAGCGCCGACAAACGCTCATCGTACGTTAACCCGCTCGTTCCTGGGATCGTTCTTGTAAAACCTCCTCTGGACCCTCTCCAGAGCCGGCACAGATATGGTGCCCATAGACTAATACAGCATGGAGACAGGCCCTTTGGCCCAACTTGCCCACAACAGCCAATATGTCCCATCTACACTAGTCTGCGTTTAGCCCCTCTCCCTCCAAACCTGTCCTATCCATGTACCTGTCTAACTGATTCTTAAACGTTGAGATAGTCCCAGCCTCAACTACCTTCTCTGGCAGCTCGTTCCATACACCCACCACCCTTTGTGTGAAAATGTTACCCCTCAGATTTCTATTAAATCTTTTCCCCTTCACCTTAAACCTATGTCCTCTGGTCCTCAATTCCCCTTCTGTGGAGTTCTCTGCCTCAGAGAGCGGTGGAGGCCGGTTCTCTGGATGCTTTCAAGAGAGAGCTAGATAGGGCTCTTAAAAATAGCAGAGTCAGGGGATATGGGGAGAAGGCAGGAACGGGGTACTGATTGGGGATGATCAGCCATGATCGCATTGAATGGCGGTGCTGGCTCGAAGGGTCGAATGGCCTCCTCCTGCACCTATTGTCTATTGTCTATTGTCTATTGAATGGAGGTGCTGGCTCGAAGGGCCGAATGGCCTACTCCTGCACCTATTGTCTATTAAAACGTCACCTGTCCCTTCTCTCCTGAGATGCCGCCTGTCCCGCTGGCTGAGTTCCTCCGGCAATCCGTGTCTTATCCCCAGCATCCGCGGTTCCCGGCTACACTTTGCGTCCATCACTGATATCACATATCTATTTCTTTACCCACAGGGCGGAAATCACAAGTGGTCTTCATCAATTTAATGGACGATTTGGGGCTCGCCCGCCCCAACCCTCCCTTCCCAACCCTCCCCCTTCCCCCCCCCCCCCCCGCGATTTTGACTGGAGATTCCGTCGGAACGAGACGCAAGTCTTCTGAGCAAGGAAGGTCCCAGATTTCTGCAAATGTCTGGACAAGTCCAAGGCCAGGCTACAAGGCTCCATCTCCGTGCATCCCATCGCTGACCTCGATACCTTCCCCGTACACGTGCCTGCAGTTGGATTTATCGGTGACAAGTTTCGTTGGAGGATATGTCTTTTTTTGTTTAATTTATCATCATCTTTCTGTGTTGGGATAATTTTTTTTTTTTTAAGAGAATTTTTTTTTTTTTTTTTTTAAAACAGAATGTCGTCTTAAACAAGGATCTTCTTAGCACTTGAACGGAAGTGGGAGGGGGGAGGGAGGGGAGGGGAAGTGGGGGGGTGGGGGGGAGAGGTTTGGGTTGCGAAGAGGTGCCTGACTTTAGTTTGGATGTAAATGGAAATGAGTGGGCAGGGTTGCGAAGGGGCTGTCCCAGCTTGGCCGAGGTTTGTGCCTCATTTGCGCGCCATATGTAAAATAGGTCGACGCGTGGGTTGCGCAGGGCGAGGCGTGGAATGGCGTGCGGTGGCGTGCGGTATCGCACGGCGCTCCAGGATTTCTAAATCCTCGCACGCCAATAATAACATATCGTGTACGCACGCTGACGTATCGCGTACGCACGCTGACGTATCGCGTCGCGCGCTGGCGTCCCGACGTCTCACGTGTACTGCGTGGTGACGTGCGATCACATTACCGTGCGCAACCACGCATCGGCGCGCGCCGCACGGTATTCTAATGGCGTCACGCGCACCAGAAGGCGTGATGACGCGTGATTTGTGCGTGACGTCGCGCGTAACGACCTATTTTACATATGAGGCGCAAATGGCGGCCAAGAAGGGGTAGGGAACGGCATCTGATGTTGCAAAGCCCCGATGTTGGGATTCTGCTTTCCCGACGGAAAGCTGACGGGAGAAAATGGGAATGGGGAAAGCAATCGAGTGCGACCTTAATCCTCTTGACGGTCAAAACATTTCAATTCCGGTCCCGATGGAACGAAAGATGCCGGTTTAAGCTGAAGATGGGCACAAGAATCCGGAGTAACTTAGGCAGGGTCAGGCAGCAACTCAGGTAACTCGACCCGAAACGTCGGCCATTCCTTCTCTCCAGGGATGCTGCCTCCCCCGCTGAGTTACTCCAGCATTTTGTGCCCACCAGGGTCAGAGAGCATCCCCGGACAATAGACGCAGGAGGAGGCCATTCAGCCCTTCGAGCCAGCACCGCCATTCAATATGATCACGGCTGATCATCCCCAATCAGTACCCCGTTCCTGCCTTCTCCCCAGATCCCCTGACTCCGCTATCTTTAAGAACCCTATCTAGCTCTCTCTTGAAAGCATCCAGAGAACCGGCCTCCACCGCCCTCTGAGGCAGAGAGATTCCACAGACTCACAACTCTCTGGGTGAAAAAGTGTTTCCTCGTCTCCGTTCTAAATGGCTCACCCCTTATTCTTGACCTGTGTGTGGCCCCTGGTTCTGGACTCCCCCAACATCGGGAACATGTTTCCTGCCTCTAGCGTGTCCAAACCCTGAATAATCTTATACGTTTCAATAAGATTCCCTCTCATCCTTCTAGTGTACTTGCCCAGCCGCTCCATTCTCTCAGCATTTGAAAGGTTAATTGGCTTGGTATGAGTGTAACACTGTCCCTGAGTGTGTGTGGGATAGTGTTAGTACTTTTCAAAACGGTCCCCCCCCCCCCCCCTCCTCGTTCCTCTAAACTCCAGCGAGTACAGGCCCAGCGCCGACAAACGCTCATCGTACGTTAACCCGCTCGTTCCCGGGATGGTTCTTGTAAACCCTCTCATTGCATCTCGTGTTTTTTGTACTGTAGCTGTGCACAGAATATCCCTGACGCCAACCCCCCGAGATTCCCCATCAGCTGACACACACGCTCTCCCGATTCGGAAAACACAATTCCGACATTCCTTCGACTCCACTCCAGGCCAAATCCCCAGAGAGTGAATCGCTCCTCCCTCCAAATGGCAGGTTGCAAAAACAATTGCTGTTGCCTTTCCAGATTGTTCCGTCTGCGTATTCTTCCCTGCCCCCCCCCCCCCCCCCTTCCCACATCCATGAATTCAACGGAAAAGCTGAGAACATCAGCCGACATTTCCACGTCTTGCGCAGACTGGGGATAAAAAAACGTAGATTGGACACAGGAAGTCGGGGGAACTCAGCGGGTCAGGCAGCATCTCTGGAGAAAAGGATCAGGCCATATTTTTTTCAGAGAAGCTGCCCGTTCCGTCTCTCCGGAGACGCTGCCCGACGCGCTGAGTTAATCCAGCGTTTTGCGCCTCTGGGTTTAAGCCAGCGCCTGCAGTTCCTTCGCCACGCGACAATTTCCGAGTTGTTTGTATTTGGAAAAAACAGACTCTTCCCGAAACGCATTCCCAAAGTACAGTATTCGTGGGTCCCGGAATATCCCTCTCTCTCTCGCTGCTGCTGCTTTTCGCAAAACCCGTCCATTCCTTTTCGAGGCCCCCCCCCAAACCGGGAATAGGGACAAATCTTTATCTTAATAGAGATGAGAAGCTAAGGAATTGTCTACTTAAGTGACTGACCGGAGCTAAAATGGAGAAGAGATCACAGCAGATCTGAAGTCCAACAAAAAAATGACTGAGGAAAACCACAAAATGAAAGAAGGCAGGCCAACATTTTGAGCAAAGGTCTTTTGTCCAAGTTATAGAGCAGCGATAAAACAGGCTATAGCCGCTCTTTCCAGCCGTTATCGTTTGATTCGAAAATATGGCCCTGTGCGGCCTTCTTGCTCTTCACAAGCCTGAAGAGAAGAGTGCGCACGGAATTGGCCGCAACATCTCAGGAAACGTCTTCGGGCTCCGTCCGGGGCGAAGGACCGCGAGAATTCCCCGAAGACGCCAGCCCGCAAAAAAAGAAAAAAAGAGAAGTGCGAGTGCGATTTACAAAAAAAGAGAATCGAAATCCAACCTATTTTTCACTATTCCTAAGGTTTTATACAATAATAATCTTTCTTACAAAGAAGTTGAAACTGCAACGAAAAAAACAAAAAAAATATTACTCTTAATAGGTATTCGATATTTACAAGAAAAAAAAACTACGAAAAAAATAAGTTTTGAGGGAAAAAAAAGTTTCTAAGTTTATTTTACTATATTATGTAGAAGGATTGTAGTTTTTTAGCGAAAGGTGTATATTGATGCTGTATTAAGTGACTTGGTCACTTAAAAAAAAAAAAAAGGTAGGATTTGTTGCTCTTTGGGTGCTCACTACAGTCCGGCCTGTGTATGTGGTCTCGCAAGTTCGCTGTTGAGTTTTCCTGGCACTATTACGCAATGTTTTTCGGGGCTGTGCATGCTATGATATCTTTGTGTGAATGTACATAAATGTGTGGCCACTCATCCTTAGCATGGGCATCTTGAGATCGTAGCGTTTGCCTACCAGCGTGGAAACGCAGAGAATAGGCGCAGGAGTAGGCCATCGGCCCTTCGAGCCAGCAACGCCAATTCAATATGATCGTGGCTGATCGTCCAAAAATCTGTGCCCCCCCCCACCGCCCGTTCCTGCCTTCTCCTCACATCCCTTGATTCCGTTAGCCCTAATATAGAAAACATAGAAAATAGGCGCAGGAAGAGGCCATTTGGCCCTTCGAGCCAGCACCGCCATTCAATAGACAATAGGTGCAGGAGGAGGCCATTTGGCCTTCGAGCTAGCACCGCCAATTCAATATGATCGTGGCTGATCGTCCAAAAATCAGTTCCCCCCCCCACCCCGTTCCTGCCTTCTCCCCACATCCCTTGATTCCGTTAGCCCTAATATAGAAAACATGGAAAATAGGCGCAGGAGGAGGCCATTCGGCCCTTCGAGCCAGCACCGCCATTCATTGTGATCATGGCTGATTGTCCCCAATCAATAACCCGTGCCTGCCTTCTCCCCATATCCCTTGACTCCACTAGCCCCTGGAGCTCTATCCAACTCTCTCTTAAATCCATCCAGTGATTTGGCCTCCACTGCCCTCTGTGGCAGGGAATTCCACAAATTCACAACTCTCTGGGTGAAAAAGTTTTTTCTCACCTCAGTCTTAAATGGCCTCCCCTTTATTCTAAGACTGTGTGGCCCCTGGTTCTGGACTCGCCCAACATTGGGAACATTTTTCCTGTATCTATCTTGTCCATAAGATCCCCCTCATCCTTCTAAACTCCAGTGAATACAAGCCTAGTCTTTTCAATCTTTCCTCATATGACAGTCCCGTCATCCCAGGGATCAATCTGGTGAACCTACGCTGCACTGCCTCAATCACAAGGATGTCCTTCCTCAAATAACGAGACCAAAATTCTAAGATAGAGACCCTAAGAGCTCTATCTCACTCTCTCTTGAATATATAAATATACATGTATTTGATTAGTAATTTAAACTACCCCTCCGTATTTCTGGGGGGGTAAGTTGGATAAAGTGGTAAGGAAGTAGATGATAGGGGTGCCAGACTAAACGTAGACTGGGCGATCGTTCTGCTGAACATCTCCACTCAGTCCGCCTAAACCTACCTGATCTCCCGGTTGCCAAACACTTCAACTCCCCCTCCCATTCCCACACTGACCTTTCTGTCCTGGGCCTCCTCCACTGTCAGAGTGAGGCCCAGCGCAAATTGGGGAACAGCACCTCATATATCGCTTGGGGCAGCGGTATGAACTTTGACTTCTCCACCTTCAAGTAGCCCTTGCTTTCCCTCTCTCTCTCCATCCCTCCCCCACCCAAGTCGCACCAGCTTCTCGTTCACACCTAGCAAACAGCTAACAATGGCCTGTTTCCTTTATCATCGTTACTTTTCTTTGCCTATCTTTCATTCATTCGTTTATATCTCTCCACATCACCGTCTATACCTCTCCTTTCGCTCTCCCCCGACTCTCAGTCTGAAGAAGGGTCTCGACCCGAAACGTCGCCCGTTCCTTCTCTCCGGAGATGCTGCCTGTCCCGCTGAGTTACTCCGGCGTTTTGTGTCTCTCTAGGGACCTTTCTGCCTCCCCTTCAAGGGGGATGCCTTATTAAGGTCCCGATTGCCTTTGCAAGTACCCCAGCCATAGCTGGACAATGCAACACTCCCTGTGGATGAACAGAACTGCAGGAGCTGATTTACCAAAACAGGACACAAAGCGCTGGAGTGACCGGGCGGCCTGGGCAGCATCTCTGGGGAACTTGGGGAGGTGACGTTTCGGGTCGGGACCCTTCGTCAGACTTAAAAAGAAGAAGGGTCTAGGCCCGAAATGCCGCCTGTCCACGTGCTCCATAGACGCTGCCTGACCCGCTGAGTTGCTCCAGCACTTTGTGTCCCCAAGTGTGGAACTCTACGCAGGCTATCCCTCAGCTGAGGGCATCACATAGAAACATAGACAATAGGTGCAGGAGGAGGCCATTCGGCCCTTCGAGCCTGCACCGTCATTCAATATGATCATGGCTGATCATCCAACTCAGTATCCCGTACCTGCCTTCTCTCCATACCCCCTGATCCCTTTAGCCGCAGGGCCACATCTAATTCCCTCTTAAATATAGCCAACGAACTGGCCTCATCTACCTTCTGTGGCAGAGAATTCCACAGATTCACCACTCTCTGGGTGAAAAATGTTTTTCTCATCTCGGTCCTAAAAGACTTTCCCCTTATCCTTAAACTGTGTGACCCCTTGTCCTGGACTTCCCCAACTTCGGGAACAATCTTCCTGCATCTAGCCTGTCCAACCCCTTACGAATGTTGTAAGTTTCTATAAGATCCCTCCTCAATCTTCTAAATTCCAGCGAGTACAAGCCGAGTCTATCCAGTCTTTCTTCATATGGAAGTCCGTCTGAAAGTTCATATCACGTCTGACTTTCTTACAGTAGGGGGAGTCATAGAGTGATACAGCGTGGAAACAGGCCCTTCGGCCCAACTTGCCCACACCAGCCTCCATCCACACTAGTCCCACCTGCCCGCGTTTGGCCCATATCCCTCCAAACCTGTCCTATCCATGTACCTGTCTAACTTGTTTCTTAACAACACCCAGAGAGTTGTGAATCTCTGGAATTCCCTGCCTCAGAAGGCAGCGGAGGCCAATTCTCTGGATGCTTTCAAGAGAGAGCTAGATAGGGCTCTTAAAGTTAGCGCAGTCGGGGTTATGGGGAGAAGGCAGGAACGGGGTACTGATTGTGGATGACCAGCCATGATCACAGTGAATGGCGGTGCTGGCTTGAAGGGCCGAATGGCCTACTCCTGCACCTATTGTCTATTGTTGGGATGGTCCCAGCCTCAACTACCTCCTCTGGCAGCTGGCTCCATACACCCACCACCCTCTGTGTGATAAATCTACCCCTCGGATTCCTATTAAATCTTTTCCCCTTCACCTTAAACCCATGTCCTCTGGTCCTCGATTCCCCTACTCTGGGCAAGAGATTCTGTGCATCTACCCGATCTATTCCCCTCATGATTTTGTACACCTCTATAAGATCACCCCTCCTCCTCCTGCGCTCCAAGGAATAGAGACCCAGCCCTGCCCCAACCTCTCCCTGTAGCTCGGGCCCCTTGAGTCCTGGCAACATCCTGGTAAATCTTCTCTGCCGCCCTTTCCTAGCTTGACGACATCTTTCCTGTAACACTCAGCCCCAGAAATTGAACACAATCCGAGTCGGATTCGCAAAAAGGCCAGATATTCCCGTCTGTAAAACAAGAGCTGAGGGTAATAGTGGCCGGATTTGTCGAGTAAAATTAAATTAACTCAGGCTGATGACTAAGCGATAGGCCCGTGATACATCAAGTCTAAATTAGGGCGAGACGAGGAACTGCAGATGCTGGTTTCTTGGGTAAAAAACACACAAAAGTGCTGGAGTCACTTATCGGGTCAGGCAGCGTCTCTGGAGGCGATGTTTCGGGTCGGGATTATTAGTTGAAGGATACAGCATGGAATCGGGCCCTTCGGGGCATGGGGCCCACTCTGACCATCGGTCGCCCGGGTTCCATCTTATCGCACTCTCGCATCCACGTCCCACCCAGTCTTCAGAGGCTAGTTAACCCGCACGCCTTTGGTCCGTGGGAGGATCCCCAGATACAGCACCCGAGTACCAATAGACAATAGACAATAGGTGCAGGAGTAGGCCATTTGGGCCCTTCGAGCCAGCAGCGCCATTCAATGTGATCATGGCTGTTCATCCCCAATCAGTACCCCGTTCCTGCCTTCTCCCCATATCATAGAAACATAGAAAATAGGTGCAGGAGGAGGCCATTCGGCCCTTCGAGCCAGCACCGCCATTCAATGTGATCATGGCTGATCGTCCCCAATCAATAACCCGTGCCTGTCTTCTCCCCATATCCCTTGACTCCACCAGCCCCTAGAGCTCTATCCAACTCTCTCTTAAATCCATCCAGTGACTTGGCCTCCATTGCCCTCTGTGGCAGGGAATTCCATAAATT
The DNA here is from genome assembly GCA_035221665.1 of Okamejei kenojei. NCBI lineage: Eukaryota > Metazoa > Chordata > Chondrichthyes > Rajiformes > Rajidae > Okamejei > Okamejei kenojei. The sequence continues at coordinate 238,348 of JAVHYY010000449.1, read as the reverse complement.
CACAACTCTCTGGGTGAAAAAGTTTTTTCTCACCTCAGTCTTCAATGACCTCCCCTTTATTCTAAGACTGGAATGTGGCCCCTGGTTCTGGACTCGCCCAACATTGGGAACATCCCCTGACTGCTATTTTTAAGAGCCCTACCTGGCTCTCTCTTGAAAGCATCCAGAGAACCGGCCTCCACAGACTCACCACTCTCAGTGAGAAAGAGTGTTTCCCCGTCTCCGTTCCAAATGGCTTACCCCTTATTCTTAAACTGTGTGTGGTCCCCTGGTTCTGGACTCCCCCAACACCGGGAACATGTTTTCTGCCTCTAGTGTGTCCAAGCCCTTAACAGTCTTATACTTTTCAATGAGATCCCCTCTCATCCTTCTAAACTCCAGCGTGTACAAGCCCAGCCGCTCCATATTTCTTCGTCTTCTTGCGTATGGCGTGCACAGCCTAAAGTTGTCGGACAACTTGTTGTATTTGATCTTATTTGACTCTGCACACCGGTTTGATTGCATTTGTCGAAACAGGGCGGACCACGTGAAGGTTGCAATCTCCTCACCCCATCAGCCATCTTCTTCTTTTGTGTGGCGCGCGCAGCCTAAAGTTGTCGGGCAAACTTGTTCTATTTGATCTTCCGTTTGTGCACGTCGAGTTGATTGCATTAGTTGAAACAGGGCGGACCACGTGAAGGTTGCAATCACCCGCCCCAGCTGCTCCATTCTCTCCGCTTATGACAGTCCCGCCATCCCGGGAATTAACCTTGGATACAGCGTGGAAACGGGCCCTTCAGCGCACGAGGCCCACTCTGGTCGCTCGGCTGCCCGAGTTCCATATTATCGCACTCTCGCGTTCGCGCCGCGCGCAATTTTCAGACGCTGGTTAACCCGCACGCCTTCGGCCCGTGGGAGGAGCCCCGAGTGCGAATACTTCGATCAGTACATGCAAACCCTCGTTCCGACGTGCATATTTACATTCACCACTCTTCCGTAATTCCTCTTCCGTTGCTTTGTCCTTTACCCAAAACGGACATCTTTGTCGATGTCTCTTCCTTTAATCCCCTCAAAGAATTTCCGGAAGTTTCCCGACGAAGTTAAACGTTGGAATTTGTCGAACAGGAAAGAACATTTTTTTGAAGCAGCTTCATGTTTGTGTTACTGACCACATCCACAAACTTTTCTTCATGCCTCTATTTTCCCTATCTCTGGTTTTGAACCAAGCAATGCTTTTTTTTTCCCAGCATGATGAGTTCCGTTGCTTTGGTTTTACTCTGCTTTGCCCCCTTCTTTATCTTTCCCCTCCCTTTTTCAGACGTATCCTCTCCATAGCAGCCGTCCCGAGGGCAGCGTGCGCTGGCGGTGAGGTTCCGGCGATGCAGGAAGGATTGGACTCTCCTCACCGCCAGCCAAGCCGGGTCTTGGCGCTTGTTGGTGAGTTCTGGCGATGAGGCATTTTGCCAGACGAGCTGGGCAGTCTGCTCAGGGAACCACGCCACCGGATCCATCGAGTCCTTTCCCTGCAGTGCCTGCAGGACGTTCCGTGCTGACCACTGCCCGATGGACTTGTGGTCAAAGGTGTTGGTCCGGAAGAACCTTTCCACCAACGACAGATGGGGCGGCAATGTCCAGCTGACTGGCACATTGCGTGGCACCTGCGCCAGGCCCATCCTTCTCAACACCGGGGACAGGTAGAACGTCAACAAGTAGTGACACTTGGTGCCCACGTGCCTTGGCTCTACACTCCGCCTGATGCAGCCACACACGAAGGTGGCCATCAGGGTGAGGGCGACGTTGGGCACGCTTTTACCCCCGTTGTCTGCTGACTTGTACATTGTGGCCCGTCGCTCCCGGTCTATCCTCGACCCCCAGATGAACTGGAAGACGGCCCGGGTGATCCCTGTGGCGTAGGAGGGGGGGACAGGCCACACTTGTGCCAAGTACAGCAGCCCCGAGAGAACCTCACACCTGATGACCAAGTTTTTCCCGTTATGGAGAGGGAGCGTTGCCTCCACAGCTCCAGCTTCCTCCCCACCCTGGCTATCCGCTCCAGCCAATTCTTGCCACACGCCTCAGCCCCCCCGAACCCGATCCCCAGCACCTTCAAGAAGTCAGGCTTGATGGTGAAGGGGACGGAAGATCTGTCGGGCCAGTTGCCAAAGAGCATGGCCTCGCTCTTCCTGCGGTTCACCCTGGCTCCCCTGGTCGACTCAAACTGGTCGCAGATACTAATCAGTCTGCGGACCGACCCTGGATCCGAGCAGAAGACAGCGACATCGTCCATGTACAGGGAGGTCTTTACTTGAATGCCCCCACTGCCTGGCAATGTCACTCCTCTTATGCTTGCATCCTTCCTGATGGATTCGGCAAAGGGTTCAATACAGCAGACAAACAAGACAGGAGAGAGAGGGCAACCCTGCCTGACTCCAGACCTGACCTGATTCCCACCCATTGATTTGGACTGCACTACGGAATCCTTCTAACCTCCAGAGTGTACAAGCCCAGCCGCTCCATTCTCTCAGCGTATGACAGTCCCGCCATCCCGGGAATTAACCTGGTGAACCTACGCTGCACTCCCTCAATAGCAAGAATGTCCTTCCTCAAATTAGGGTGATGCTGCCCTTATTGAGTCTGACATGCTGCCGGCTAGAAGCATGTCGCCGTACACTTCCAGCAGGTCCGGGCCCACCCAGTCCCACAGAGCCAAATACAACTCGGCCGGTAAGCCATCGCTTCCGGGAGTTTTACTCGAGTCAAAGGGACGGATGGAGCCAGTCAGCTCCTCTAGGGTCAGCGGTTGGTCCAGACCCTCCCGCTTGCTGTCCTCCAAGAGCTCCGTGATCGAGGACAGGAAGTTCTGGCAAGGCGGTGCTGTCTGTGGCCTTTCTGTCGTACAAATCCGTGTAAAAGGATTTGCTGATCCTCAGCATGTCCGTCTGCGAGGATGTTACCGAGCCGTCCTCTTCCCTAAGGCTGTTCATCACAGAGCTCCCCCTGTGAACCTTACGGAAGAAGAAACGTGAGCACGTCTCATCCTGCTCCACGTGGCAGACCCTGGATCGGAAGATGATCTTGGAGGATTCGGAGGAAAAGAGCCGAGTTTGCCGGTCTTTCAACTCTCTAAGTTCCTCCCTCACATCCACCCCTCTCGACTGCGGAAGGAGCAGTTGCTACAAATCTGTCTGGAGTTGGCACAATTCCCTCCGACTCTGTCTTGCTCTCTGAACCCCTTTAAATATGAAGATCAATAGACAACAGGTGCAGGAGTAGGCCATTCGGCCCTTCGGCCCTTCGACCCAGCACCGCCATTTAATCTGATCATGGCTGATCATCCACAATCAGTAACCCCGTTCCTGCCTTCTCCCCATATCCCCTGACTGCTATCTTTAAGAGCCCTATCTAGCTCTCTCTTTAAAGCATCCAGAGAACCGGCCTCCACCGCCCACTGAGGCAGAGAATTCCACAGACTCACAACTCTCGGTGAGAAAAAGTGTTTCCTCGTCTCCGTTCTAAATGGCTTACCCCTTATTCTTAAACTGTGTGTGGCCCCTGGTTCTGGACTCCCCCAACATCGGGAACCTCTTGATGTTCTCCTTGGTTGCTTCCCGCCAGAGTGTCGGGGAGTCAAAGAGGGGCCTCCCCGTTCTCCAACACGCATAGTCCCTCTTTGGCTCCTCGACGTTCTCTGGGGGTCAACAGCTTCACGTTTAACTTCCACGTCCCTCTGCCTGCCTGCCTGCTTTCCGGTTCTCCTGGAGGTGACAGGAAGCCAGAAGGAGGCCTCGGTCAGGGAAGGACACTGGCGTGTCTGACCGTGACGGCCTTCGACACGAGGGACCGGGCTGAACCGTCTGATCTCGACCTGGTGAACCGCGGCTGGGTCGCAGAAGGCGTTGCGTCTTTTACCGTCTCCGCCAGGAGCTTGGAGATGCTGTCCAGCAAGTATCCACTTTTTCTTTTTTCTTTTTTTTTTGATTTTATCGATTTTTATTCATTCATTTATTTCATTGGAATACAACTTTAATACAACTTTGCTCCATTTCCAGCCGGCTAATGAGCAAAATTCCTTGTTTCCGCCACGACCAGAGTCTTCAGAGGGCAGAGAGCACCTCCAGTATTATTCTCCCTTCATTGGCTCCCTGTGAGATCCAGGATAGACATTCCTCCTTCATAGAAACATTGAAAACAGGTGCAGGAGGAGGCCATTCGGCCCTTCGGGCCAGCACCGCCATTCATTGTGATCATGGCTGATCGTCCCCAATCAATAACCCGTGCCTGCCTTCTCCCCATATCCCTTGACTCCACCAGCCCCTAGAGCTCTATCTAACTCTCTCTTAAATCCATCCGGTGATTTGGCCTCCACTGCCCTCTGTGGCAGGGAATTCCACAAATTCACAACTCTCTGGGTGAAAATGTTTTTTCTCACCTCAGTCTTAAATGGCCTCCCCTTTATTCATTGCTAAGACGCTGCCTGTTCGCTGCAAGTATCCTCATATGTAGAGTTGCTGGCTGACAACATTTGGATTCAATTCCACTCCCCCTCCCATTACCAATCCAACCTTTCTCTCCTGGGCCTCCTCCACAGCCAGAGTGAGTCCCACCGCAAATTGGAGGAGCAGCACCTCATATTTCGCTTGGGTGGTTTTCACCCCAGCGGTATGAACATTGACTTCTCCAATTTCAGGTAGTCCCTACTTTCTCCCTCCTTCCACTCCCCTTCCCAGCTCCCCCACAAGCCCACCGTCTCCGCCTCTTCCTTTCTTCTTCCTGCCCCCCCCACCCCCACATCAGTCTGAAGAAGGGTCTCGACCCGAAACGTCACCTATTTCCTTCGCTCCATAGATGCTGCCTCACCCGCTGAGTTTCCCCAGCATTTTTGTCTACCTTCGATTTAATTCATGTTATTTTGGGGGTTGGTTTGAGTCGGAGATGAGGCTCCAAATATTGAATTGTATCGATTTATATGCTGTAGAAACATAAGGGGGGGGGGGGGGCATGATGGCGCAGAGGTAGTCACTGCCTTACCGAGCTTACAGCACCAGAGACCTGGGTTCGATCCCAGCTACGGGCGCTTGTTTGTACCGAGTTTATACACTCTCCCCGTGACCTCCTTGGGTTTTTCTCAGAGAATTTCAATTATCCCCCCCCCCCCCCCCCCCACTCCAAAGACGTACAGGTTTGTAGGTTAATTAGCTTTGTATTAAAAAAAATGTCAAAATTGTCCCTGGTTTAGGGTAGATTTCATGTGCGTGGATCGCTGGTCAGAAGGTCATTAGTGACAGGAGCTGAATTAGCCCATTCGGCCCATCGAGTCTGATAGGCAACGTTTTTTGGGCCGAATCCCTTCTTCAGAGGTTTCGGCCCGAAACGTTGCCTATCTCCTTCACTCTAGATGCTGCCGCACCCGCTGAGTTTCTCCAGCATTTTGTGTACCAAAGAAACATGGAAAATAGGTGCAGGAGGAGGCCATTCGGCCCTTCGAGCCAGCACCGCCATTCATTGTGATCATGGCTGATTGTCCCCTATCAATAACCCGCGCCTGCCTTCTCCCCATATCCCTTGACTCCACTAGCCCCTAGAGCTCTATTCAACTCTCTCTTAAACCCATCCAGGATCCATCCATCCATCTCAGTACGGGATACTGAGTTGGATGATCAGCCATGATCATATTGAATGGCGGTGCAGGCTCGAAGGGCCGCATGGCCTACTCCTGCGCCTGTTTTCTATGTTTCTATCCAGTGAATTGGCCTCGATTTTCCAGCATCTGCAGTTCCTTCTTTAACACGGACCACCGAGTCTACTCCGCCATTCAATCGCGGCTGATCTATCTCTCCCTCCCAACCCCATCCTCCTGCCTTCTCCCCGTATTCCCCCGACACCCGTACCAATCGGCGCAGTGGGCCGAAGGGCCTGTTTCCACGCTGTATCTCTAAACGAAACCCGATCTCAAAAGTTGGCCGCCAGGGTGAACTGAGGGGGGCGTTATAGTGCGTCGTTCTGTACGCTCTGGCCTCTGGTTCAAGTCACATTCCACACAGGCCTCAGATCCTTCACAAGCCCCTGCCCAATACGAGAGACCCAGAGTTTTTGCTTGACACGAGATGACAACTGAACAACAGCTGCCAAAACACAGCACATTATGCCAGGGCCAAAGTTGGTCGGCATGGTTCACACTGAAGTTACTGCCTTAATAATACTTCTAACTACCGATCTCAAATCAGTACCTTACGGTATAAGTGTGCCCCAGCGATCAGTACCGATTCAACATTGATGACTTGTAAGCTCAACATAGAAGCTAGCAAACGCGTAGCAAATTCCACTTTAGGGATTTCAGGAACTGTATCGTTTTGCTTTTGTGTAGGGCTGCGTACAAATCAAATGGAACTTTTAACTGTTCAGTGCTTGGGATGGGAGGTACTTGTGATTGTAAGCTTTAACCTGTTCAGTGCCGGGCCTGAGGATATATTCAGGTCACTTCCAATGGTGAGGGGGGGGGGGGGGGGGGGGGGGGGGGGAGGGGGGAGAAAAAAAGATAAAGGCACAGTAGTCGCTGGAGTCGCTCAGCGGGTCAGGCAATAGCTCTGGAGGAAAGGAATAGGTGACGTTTCGGGTCGAGACCCTTCTTAGAAACATAGACAATAGGTGCAGGAGTAGGCCATTCGGCCCTTCGAGCCAGCACCGCCATTCAATGTGATCACGGCTGATCATCCAACTCAGTATCCCGTACCTGCCTTCTCTCCATACCCCCTGATCCCTTTAGCCACAAGGGCCACATCTAACTCCCTCTTAAATATAGCCAATGAACTTCGAGCCAGCACCTCCATTCAATAGACAATAGAAAATAGACAATAGGTGCAGGAGTAGGCCATTCGGCCCTTCGAGCCAGCACCGCCATTCAATGTGATCATGGCTGATTATCCCCAATCAGTACCCCGTTCCTGCCTTCTCTCCATACCCCCTGACTCCACAATTTTTAAGAGCCCTATCTAGCTCTCTCTTAATTATAGCCAATGAACTGGCCTCAACTACCTTCTGTGGCAGAGAATTCCACAAATTCACCAGTCTCTGTGTGAAAAATGTTTTTCTCATCTCGGTCCTAAAAGACTTCCCCCTTGTCCTTAAACTGTGACCCCTTGTTCTGGACTTCCCCAACATCGGGAACAATCTTCCTGCATCTAGCCTGTCCAACCCCTTAAGAATTTTGTACGTTTCTATAAGATCCCCCCTCAATCTTCTAAATTCCAGCGAGTACAAGCCGAGTCTATCCAGTCTTTCTTCATATGAAAGTCCTGCCATCCCAGGAATCAGTCTGGTGAACCTTTACTCTGGTGTACTCCCTCCAGGGCAAGAATGAGACGGCTAACGAAGCCATTATCTGCCGTTCTCACAACTAATGGGCCTAATGCAAGAATTTCATTGTCCTATCTGGGACACATAACAATACAAACTCTCTCTTCACTCTCTCTTGTCCCCCACTTGGGCGATTTTTTAGGCAACTGCTGGCGATTAGGACAATGCAATTCACCTAAATCAGCACTGGCGACAACCTATGTTAACCAGGCGACAACCTACAACAGCCCAAATTGTCGTCACTGATGGCGAAAATGTTTCAACATGCCGATACAATTTCGGTAGTCACCCAAAAAATTGCCTATGTGGGACAGGCCCATTAACCCCTCCATATCTCCAGTTCCCCTCTCCCCTGACTCTTCAGTCTGAAGAAGGGTCTCGACCCCAAAACGTCACCTGCTCTTCTCCCGAGATGCCGTCTGTCCCGCTGAGTCACTCCGGCCTTGCATGGTGGTATCTCTCCGGTTCAAATCAGTTCCTTCCTACAGAGTGTGTGTGGGGTTGTGGGAGGGGGTGGAGGGGGGTAAATATACTCGGCAGTGAACAGGTTAAATGTTACAATCAGGTCTGGAGCGATGGGGGAACGTGATCTGTGGTAAGCAGCGATCAGTTCCCAGGTGACCACATAACACAGGCTTCGCTGTACATCCAAAGGGCGTCAAGTCTGATAACAGGGGGGAGGTATAGTTTGTACAACCCCCCCCCCCCCCCCACCCCTACCCCCACTGTGGAAAATCAACAGGAAGATCACATCACACTGCCACACCGCAGTTTGGGATTCCCCTGCTTTTGCCACAGAACTGTACTCAGTGTTCACAAGTGTTCACTAAAGAAGGGAAACGACTTTGAAATTAATTAGAATCTGTGTCTTACAGTTTTAAGGAAAATTTTGTATTCTTTCAATGGCAATAAAAGAGATTTTATAAAATTAAACGATCGTGAGTGGGTCTTTTTCTCGTGACGTTTTATAAAATTGGGCATTACAATGGCATCGACTCCACAGTCGTCTTCTTCTGTCGTATGTCGTGCAGCTCCGTTGTGGCGAGCCAGGACAACGTGGCATCGTCCAGGTCAATCATTCGGAGGCCAGTGTTTGGGGCAACTGGTGACTATATGTGCTCCACTGTCTGTGGTGGGTCCCCACAGGCTGTCCACGAGGCCCCACCTCTTCAGCGCTACTCCATGGCGTCCGATGCCTGTCCTCAAGCGGTTGAGGGTTGTCCACTGCTTTCGGGGCAGGTCCTGGCCAGGGACGTCCATGGGGTCATCGATGTAATGGTGTAGCCTAGATGGTTCCGCTGACTTCCACTGGTCTCCCCATCTCGTCTTGACCCAGACGGCCTTGGAAGCGTCAGCCGGCGTTGTGTAGAGCAGCTCTTGTGCTTGCGTGTCCACAGGCAAGTCAAGTTTATTTGTTTTTTTTAATATATAATATTTTTATTAGAAGTCATGTGCAATAGGATACATTAAGAATAATAGAATACATTTCATATACAACTTCTGGTTTTTGAATTTAATAATGCAAAAGTAATATAAGCAAAAAGAGAGAAAAAGAAAGTTAGGTAAGGTGGTGAAAGTGCTAGTTTGTGAAAAGTACAAAACGGGAGAAAGGAGGAGAGATATAGAAAAAAAATTAACAATAAAGTAAACAAAACAAAATAGTAAAAGGAAAATAAAATGGAAAGGATATACCTACTTTATATTAAAGAAGGAACTCTTGAAGAAGGGTCTCGACCCGAAACGTAGCCTATCTCCTCCGCTCCTTAGATGCTGCTGCACCCGCTGAGTTTCTCCAGCCTTTTGTGTACCCTACCTACTTTGCATCTTTACAAACCCCTCACCCGGTTCTGAAACAGTTTATTTTCAGGGTTATGTTGCAAAGCATGCTTGCAAAAAATCGATAAAGGGAGACCAGATCTTTAATAATTGATCTGATTTGCCTGCTCGGACGCATCTCACATCTTCTAGGTGTAGCAATTCAGACATGTTTGAAATCCACATCTTAAGCGTTGGTGTCGGTGCGTTTTTCCAGAATTTTGTCGTTATTAAGCCATAATTAAGGAAACTCTCTTGGAACGAAGTCAGCTCAGAGCCGGTCTCCATTGATCCAAAGATAATAAATTCTGCGTTGGGGTTTATTTGTCACATACACATTCAAGATGCGGAGTGAAATGAAAGTGGCAACGCCTGTAGATTGTGCAAAAAACTACAGAACAGAATACGACAGAGTCAGTATTTACATGTTGGGAAAAAACAGCAATTTTAAAAAGACACAACACACAACAGTAAATTAGTCCCTGGTGAGATCAGAGTTTACAGTCTTTTAAAAAAAAAAATTTAGACAATAGGTGCAGGAGAAGGCCACCAAATAAACCACACAAAGTGCTGGAGTAACTCAGCAGGTCAAGCAGCATCTCTGGTCTGAAGAAGGGTCTCGACCCGAAACGTCACCCATTCCTTCTCTCCAGCGATGCTGCCTGTCCCGTTGGGTTACTCCAGCATCTCTGGAGAACTTGGATAGGTGACGTTTTAGACTATAGACAATAGGTGCAGGAGTAGAGGCCATTCGGCCCTTCGAGCCAGCACCGCCATTCAATGTGATCATGGTTGATCATCCCCAATCAGTACCCCGTTCCTGCCTTCTCCCCATATCCCCTGACTACCGCTATCTTTAAGAGCCCTATCTAGCTCTCTCTTGAAAGTATCCAGAGAACCGGCCTCCACCACTCTCTGAGGCTGAGAATTCCACAGACTCGCAACTCTCTGTGAGAAAAAGTGTTTCCTCGTCCTCGTTCTAAATGACCTACCCCTTATTCTTAAACTGTGTGGCCCATGGTTCTGGACTCCCCCCTCCCCCCCAACATCGGGAACATGTTTCCTGCCTCTAGCGTGTCCAAACCCTTAACAATCTTATATGTTTCAATGAGATCCCCTCTCATCATTCTGAACTCCAGAGTGTACAAGCCCAGCTGCTCCATTCTCTCAGCATATGACAGTCCCGCCATCCCGGGAATTAACCTTGTAAACCTACGCTGCACTCCCTCAATAGCAAGAATGTCCTTCCTCAAATTAGGGGACCAAAACTGCACACAATACTCCAGGTGTATTCTCACGAGGGCCCTGTACAACTGCAGAAGGACCTCTTTGCTCCTATATTCGATTCCTCGTGATAAAGGCCAACATGCCATTCGCTTTCTTCACTGCCTGCTGCACCTGACGGCCTGTGGGAAGAAACTCCGTCTCATCCTCTGTTTTCACAGCGTGACAGCGGAGGCGTTTGCCTGACCGTAGCAGCTGGAACAGTCCGTTGCTGGGGTGGAAGGGGTCCCCCATAATGTTGCTGGCTCTGGATCAGCACCTCCTGGTGTATAGGTCCTGCAGGGGGGGGGGGGCGAGTGTAGTTCCCATAGTGCGTTCGGCCGAATGCACTGCTCTCTGCAGAGCCATCCTGTCTGTCCTGGGCAGAGCAGTTCCCGAACCAGATTGTGATGTTGCCCGGACAAGAGTTGCCCGGACAAGATGCTTTCTACAGCCCCAGAGGAGGCGCACTGAAGGATCCTCAGAGAGACTCTGAATTTCCTCAGCTGCCTGAGTTGGTAAAGGTGGTGCCTTGCCTGACTCACCAGTGCGGCAGTGTGCTATGTCCATGTCAGATCCTCTGCGATGTAGACTTCCAGGTATTTAAAGCAGCTCACCCTATCCACAGTAGCCCCGTTTATCTCCAGTGGCGTGTACGTCCTCGGATGTTGTGCCCTTCTAAAGTCCACAATCAGCTCCTTAGTTTTTATGACATTCAAGAGGAGGCTAGATCAGCCAGATCAAAAAGGCCCAACAGAGGATGTACTTCCTGCGGGAGCTGAGGAAGCACAATCTGCCACAGGCAATGATGGTCCAATTCTACACGGCCATCGTAGAGTCTGTCCTCACCTTCTCCATCCTGGTCTGGTTTGGCTCAGCCACCAAGCACGACACCTGGAGGCTGCAGCGAATCGTCCGATCAGCTGAGAAGGTTGTTGGCTGCAACCTTCCCTCCATTGATGAACTGTACACTGCAACGGCCAGGAAGCGAGCGGGTAAGATCATCTCTGACCCCTCTCACCCTGGCCACAAACTCTTTGAATCACTTCCCTCTGGAAGGCGGCTCCGGACTGTCAAAGCCGCCAGAGCCAGACATAAACACAGCTTTTTCCCACGAGTAGTTGCTCTACTCAATAACCAAAAATCTGTATAAGAAGGAACTGCAGATGCTGGAAAATCGAAGGTAGACAAAAATGCTGGAGAAACTCAGCGGGTGCGGCAGCATCTATGGAGTGAAGGAGATAGGCAACGTTTCGGGCCGAAACCCTTCTTCAGACTGATGTAGGGTGAGGGGGGTGGGGGGATGCGGGGAGAAGAAAGGAGAAAGGAAGAGGAGGAGCCTGAGGGCCGAGGGAGAGCTGAGAAGGGGAGGAGACAGCAAGCGCTACCGGAAATTGGAGGTCAATGTTCACACCGCTGGGGTGCAAACTGCCCAAGCTAAATATGAGGTGCTGCTCCTCCCATTTACGGTGGGACTCACTCTGACAATGGAGGAGGCCCAGGACAGAAAGGTCAGTGTGGGAATGGGAGGGGGAGTTAGAGTGTTTGGCAACCGGGAGATGGGGCGGGAAGATTGCAACCTTCACGTGGTCCGCCCTGATTCGACTAATGCAATCAACTCGACATGCACAAACGGAAGATCAAATAGAACAAGTTGTCCGACAACTTTAGGCTGTGCAAGCCACACGAAAGAAGATGAAGAAGAAAAAACCGGGAGATCAGGTAGGTTTAGGCGGAGTGAGCGGAGGCGATCAGCGAAACGATCGCCGAGCCTGCGCTTGGTCTCGCCGATATATAGGGGTCCACACCTGGAGCAGCGGATACAGTAGATGAGGTTGGAGGAGGTGCAAGTGAACCTCTGCCTCACCTGAAAAGTCTTTTAATATATTTTAATAAGGAAATATATTTTGATTGGTTCAAAGATGGATTTTACACCAGTTTTTTTTGTAAGATCAACGAAATGTATTATACAATTACAAAGAACTACAGATGCTGGTTTTCAAAAAAAAAGGTACAATGTGCTGGAGTAACTCAGTGGGTCAGGCAGCATCACTGGGGAACACAAATAGGTGAAGCTTCAGGTCAGGGTCTGAAGGCTCCTTAGCAGGGACGTAACCTAATCTTTGTTCTCCAGAGATGCTGCCAGACCCGCTGAGTTACTCCAGCACTTTGTGTCTTTTTTTAACACCTTATCCTGTATTAATGACTGCGTAGCCGGACATAGTGCGAACTCCATCATCACGTTCGCTGACGGCACCACTGCTGTGGGACGTATCACTGATGGGGACGAGTCAGAGTATAGAAGTGAGATCGGCCGATTGACCGAATGGTGCCAGCACAATAACCTGGCCCTCAACACCAGCAAAACCGATTGTAGACTTCGGAAGGGGTAGGATGGGGACCCACAGTCCCGTTTATATCGACGGGTCGACGGTGGAAAGGGTCAAGAACTTCAAATTCCTGGGCGTTCATATTTCTGAAGATCTTTCCTGGTCCCAGCACACTGATGCAATTATAAAGAAAGCACATCAGCGCCTCTACTTCCTGAAAAAGATTACGGAGAGTCGGTATGTCAAAGAGGACTCTCTCGAACTTCTACAGGTGCACAGTAGAGAGCATGCTGACCGGTTGCATCGTGGCTTGGCGCGGCAACTTGAGCGCCCAGGAGCGGAAAAGACTGCAGAAAGTTGTGACCCCTGCCCAGTCCATCATCGGCTCTGACCTCCCCACCATCGAGGGGATCTATCGCAGTCGCTGCCTCAAAAAGGCTGGCTGCATCATCAAAGACCCACACCATCCTGGCCACTCACTCATCTCCCCGCTGCCTTCAGGCAGAAGGTACAGGAGCCTGAAATCTGCAACATCCAGGTTCAGGAATAGCTGCTTCCCCACAGCCATCAGGCTATTAAACACAACTTCAAACAAACTATGAACTATAACAGCCTATTGCACTTTATCTGTTTATTTATGTGTGTGTATATATATGGTCTATGGTATATGGACATAGAAAATAGGTGCAGCAGGAGGCCATTCGACCCTTCGAGCCACCAGACACACTGATCTGTATTTATGACTACAATATTCTGTTGTGCTGCAAGACTTTCATACTTCTATCTGGGACTCATGACAATAAGCTCTCTTGACTTGACTTGTATTTCCAGGGTGTGCTGGGAAGGGTTGCTGCAAGGCTCAGTGCTGGGACCCCAGCTATTTACAATATACATTAATGATTTGGACGAGGGAATTAAATGCAACATCTCGAAGTTTGCGGATGACACGAAGCTGGGGGGCAGTGTTAGCTGTGAGGAGGATGCTAGATGACTTGGATAGACTGGGTGAGTGGGCAAATGCATGGCAGATGCAGTATAATGTGGATAAATGTGAGGTTATCCACTTTGGTGGCAAAACAGGAAGGTAGACTATTATTTGAATGGTGACCGATTAGGAAAAGGGGAGATGCAGCGCGACCTGGGTGTCATGATACACCAGTCATTGAAAGTAGGCATGCAGGTGCAGCAGGCTGTGAAGAAAGCGAATGGTATGTTGGCATTCATAGCAAAAGGATTTGAGTACAAGAGCAGGGAGGTTCTACTGCAGTTGTACAGGGTCTTGGTGAGACCACACCTGGAGTATTGCGTACAGTTTTGGTCTCCTAATCTGAGGAAAGACATTCTTGCCATAGAGGGAGTACAGAGCAGGTTCTTCAGACTGATTCCTGGGATGGCAGGACTTCCATATGAAGAAAGACTGGATAAACTTGGCTTGTACTCGCTGGAATTGAGAAGATTGAGGGGTGATCTCATAGATTGAGGGGTGATCTCATAGATTGAGGGGTGATCTCAAGACTTACAAAATTCTTAAGGGGTTGGACAGGCTAGATGCAGGAAGATTGTTCCCGATGTTGGGGAAGTCCAGGACAAGGGGTCACACAGTTTAAGGATAAGGGGGAAATCTTTTAAGACCGAGATGAGAAAATCGTTTTTCACACAGAGAGTGGTGAATCTGTGGAATTCTCTGCCACAGAAGGTAGTTGAGGCCAGTTCGTTGGCTATATTTAAGAGGGAGTTGGATGTGGCCCTTGTGGCTGAAGGGATCAGGGGGTATGGAGAGAAGGCAGGTACAGGATACGGAGTTGGATGATCAGCCATGATCATATTGAATGGCGGTGCGGGCTCGAAGGGCCGAATGGCCTACTCCTGCACCTAATTTCTATGTTTATGTTTCTGGTCCAAAGACTTATAAAGAACTGCAATTCAACTCAGCGACTGCTGGTGGAGCTGTTGAGTAGCATCATAGCCACACCAGCAAGAAAATTAAGCTGGAGAAATTCTGATATGTATTATTATTTATACAATTATATCATTATTATATATTCCTCCCCTCCTCTCCTCCACCTTGTTTTCCTCCCCGGCCCCACCACGATCTGAAGAAGGGTCCTGAGTCAAAATGTAAGAATAAGGGGTAAGCCATTTAGAACGGAGACGAGGAAACACGTTTTCTCACAGAGTTGTGAGTCTGTGGAATTCTCTGCCTCAGAGGGCGGTGGAGGCCGGCTCTCTGGATGCTTTCGAGAGAGAGCTAGATAGGGCTCTTAAAGATAGTGGAGTCAGGAGATATGGGGAGAAGGCAGGAACGGGGTACTGATTGGGGATGATCAGCCGTGATCACATTGAATGGCGGTGCAGGCTCGAAGGGCCGAATGACCTCCTCCTGCACCTATTGTCTATTGTCTAAAACATCACCTATCCAAGTTCTCCAGAGATGCTGGAGTAACTCAGCGGGACAGGCAGCATCGCTGGAGGGAAGGAATGGGTGACGTTCCTTCAGACCAAAGATGCTGCTTGACCTACTGAGTTACTCCAGCACTTTGTGTGTTTTTTTGGTAAACCAGCATCTGCAGTTCCTACACATTTTGTCCGCAGTTCCTTTGCAAATCGTGTGTGTAGGATAGAACAAGTGTACATAGAAACATAGAAAATAGGTGCAGGAGGAGGCCATTTGGCCCATCGAGCCAGCACCGCCATTCATTGTGATCATGGCTGATCGTCCCCAATCAATAACCTGTGCCTGCCTTCTCCCCATATCCCTTGATTCCACCAGCCCCTAGTGCTCTATCTAACACTCTCTTAAATCCATCCAGTGATTTGGCCTCCACTGTCCTCTGGCAGGGAATTTCATAAATTCACAACTCTCTGGGTGAAAAATGTTTTTCTCATCTCGGTCCTAAAAGATTTCCCTCTTAAATATATCCAATGAACTGGCCTCAACTACCTTCTGTGGCAGAGAATTCCACAGATTCACCACTCTCTGCGTGAAAAATGTTTTTCTCATCTCGGTCCTAAAATACTTCCCCCTTATCCTTAAACTGTGACCCCTTGTTCTGGACTTCCCCAACATCGGGAACAATCTTCCTGCATCTAGCCTGTCCAACCCCTGAAGAATTTTGTGAGTTTCTATAAGATCCCCTCTCAATCTTCTAAATTCTAGCGAGTACAAGCCGAGACTGTGGCCCCTGGTTCTGGACTCGCCCAACGTTGGGAACATTCTTCCTGCATCTAACTTGTCCAGTCCTTTTATAATTTACATACGGGCGATTACTGGACAGTGCGGACTCAATAAGGCAAAGGGGCTGCTCCCATGCTGTTTCTCTGAACGAAACGAATAAATTATTCCAAGCAAAGCAATCCTGAGAGCTTACATAATCTGTTTTGCCAAGATTGTTTCAGGTGTGGTACAATGAATAGCATATTTGCCTATGAGTCAGTATGTAGTGGGTTCAAGATTCAAACCACCAGACTCACATTCCCATGGCAGTCCTGCTGGACATTTAAGCTTCAGGATGAATCATTAAACTCAGTGTTTAAGAAGGAACTGCAGATGCTGGAAAATCGAAGGTAGACAAAAGTGCTGGAGAAACTCAGCGGGTGCAGCAGCATCTACGGAGCGAAGGAAATAGGCAACATTTCGGGCCGAAACCCTTCTTCTGCCACAGGCAATGATGGTCCAATTCATCGTAGAGTCTGTCCTCACCTTCTCCATCATGGTCTGGTTTGGCTCAGCCACCAAGCACGACACCTGGAGGCTGCAGCGAATCGTCCGATCAGCTGAGAAGGTTGTTGGCTGCAACCTTCCCTTCATTGATGAACTGTACACTGCAAGGGCCAGGAAGCGAGCGGGCAAGTTCACCTCTGACCCCTCTCACCCTGGCCACAAACTCTTTGAATCACTTCCCTCTGGAAGGCGACTCCGGACTGTCAAAGCCTCCACAGCCAGACATAAACACAGCTTTTTCCCACGAGTAGTAGCTCGATTCAATAACCAAACATCTGTATAAGAAGGAACTGCAGATGCTGGAAAATCAAAGGTAGACAAAAGTGCTGGAGAAACTCAGCGGGTGAGGCAGCATCTATGGAGAGAAGGAAATAGGCAACGTTTTGGGCCAAAACCCTTCTTCAAACTGATGTAGGGTGGGGTGGGGAGTCAATGTTTATGCTGCTAGGGTGCAAACTGCCCAAGCAGAATATGAGGTGCTGCTCCTCCAATTTCCGGTGGTGCTCACTCTGGCCATGGAGGAGGCCCAGGACAGAAAAGTCGGATTGGGAATGGGAGGGGGAGTTGAAGTGCTGAGTGGAGATCAGGTAGATTATTGCGGACCGAGCAGAGGAGTTCGGCGAAACGATCGCCAAGCCTACGCTTGGTCTCACCGATGTAGATCAGCTGACATCTAGAGCAGCGGATGCAATAGATGAGGTTGGAGGAGATTCATTAAACTCTGTGTGCAGGCAGAAACTGCAGATGCTGGTTTACACCTAAGATAGACTCAAAATGCTGGAGTAACTCAGCGGGACAGGCAGCATCTCTGGAGAGAAGGAATGGGTGACATTTCGGGTCGAAACCTACCTGATCTCCCATTGCTAAACACTTTAACTCTCCCTCCCAATCCCACACTGACCGTTCTGTCCTGGGCCTCCTCCTCTGTCAGAGTGAGACCCAGCAGAAATTGGAGGAACAGCACCTCATAATTAGCTTTGGCAGTTTACACCCCAGCGGTATGAACATTGACTTCTCCAATTTTAGGTAGTCAATAGACAATAAACAATAGACAATATGTGCAGGAGTGCCCTTCGAGCCAGCACCGCCATTCAATGTGATCATGGCTGACCATCCCCAATCAGTACCCCGTTCCTGCCTTCTTCCCATATCCCCTGACCGCTATTTTTAAGAGCCCTATCTAGCTCGCTCTTGAAAGCATCCAGAGAACCGACCTCCACCACCCTCTGTGGCAGAGAATTCCACTCTCTGTGAGAAAAAGTGTTTCCTCGTCTCCGTTCTAAATGGCCTTTCTTTCTAAAGTCCTTGCTTTCTCCCTCCTTCCCCTCCCCTTCCCAGCTCTCCCACAGCCTACTGTCTCTGCCTCTTCCTTTCTTCTTCCCGCCCCCGTCCCCCCACCTCCACATCAGTCTGAAGAAGGGTCTCGACCCGAAACGTCACCTATTCCTTCGCTCCCTATTCCTCTGCACCCCCTTTGATGTCTTGTTTTCACACCTTACTCATCCATATCTCTGTATCTCCCTCTCCCCTGTCTCTCGGTCTGAAACATAGAAAATAGGTGCAGGAGTAGGCCATTCGGCCCTTCGAGCCTGCACTGCCATTCAATATGATCATGGCTGATCATCCAACTCAGTATCCTGTACCTGCCTTCTCTCCATACCCCCTGATCCCTTTAGCCACAAGGGCCACATCCAACTCCCTCTTAAATATAGCCAATGAACTGGCCTCAACTACCTTCTGTGGCAGAGAATTCCACAGATTCACCACTCTCTGTGTGAAAAATGTTTTTCTCATCTCGGTCCTAAAAGACTTCCCCCTTATCCTTAAACTGTGTGACCCCTTGTCCTGGACTTCCCCAACATCGGGAACAATCTTCCTGCATCTAGCCTGTCCAACCCCTTAAGAATTTTGTACGTTTCTATAAATCCCACCTCAATCTTCTAAATTCTAGTGAGTACAAGCCGAGTCTATCCAGTCTCTCTTCATATGAAAGTCCTGACATCCCAGGAATCAGTCTGGTGAAGAAGAGTCTCGACCCAAAACGTCACCCATTCCTTCTCTCCAGAGGCGCTGCCTGATCCGCTGAGTTACTCCAGCATTCTGTGCCTACCTTCGGTGTAAACAAGCATCTGCAGTTCCTTCCTACACATTATGTCTACCTTCTCTGCACCCTTTCCAGCTTGACAACATCTTTCCTGTGACATGGTGCCCAGAACTGAGCACAATAAGAGCTGGGCGCCTGGACCTACCTGATCTCCCGGTTGCCAAACACTTTAACTCCCCTTACCATTCCCACACTGACCTCTCTGCCTCTGGGCCTCCTCCACTGTCAGAGTGAGGCGAAACGCAAATTGGAGGAACAGCACCTCATATTTTGCTTGGGCAGCTTACACCCCAGTTGTATGAAATTTGATTTCTCTAACTTCAAGTAATCCCTGCATTCCCTCTCTTTCCATCCCTCCCCCACCCAAGTCACACCAGCTTCTCGTTCTCACCCAGCAAACAGCTAACAATGGCCTGTTTCCTTTATCATCGTTGCTTTTTTTTCCCATATCTTCCAGTCATTTTAGTTCTATACATCTCTCTCCACATCATCGTCTGTATCTCTCGTTTCCCTCTCCCCTGAGAAGGAACTGCAGATGCTGGTTTAAACCGAAGGAGGGCGCAAAATGCTGGCGTAACTCAGCGGGTCAGTCGGCATCTCTGGAGAGAAGGAATGGGTGACGTTTCGGATCAAGACCCTTCTTCAGACTGAGAGTCAGGGGAGAGGGAAGCATAGAGGCATAGGGTACAAAGAGCATATAAGGTGTGAAAAGCCAAGGCAAATTCCTTGTATGTGAATACTTGGCCAAAAACAAACTTACTTACTTACTTATTCATCCATTCAGTCATTTATTTATTTATCTATTTGTTCATCTATTTATCATGTTGTTACTTGTGGGCGGAGCACCAAGGCAAATTCCTTGTATGTGAATACTTGGCCAATAAACTTACCAGTCTGAAGAAGGGTTTCGGCCCAAAACGTTGCCTATCTCCTTCGCTCCATAGATGCTGCTGCACCCGCTGAGCTTCTCCAGCCTTTTGTGAACCCTCGGTTTTCCAGCATCTGCAGTTCCTTCTTTAAAACTTACTTACTTACCTACTTATTCATCCATTCAGTCATTGATTTATTTATCTGTTTATTAATCGATTTATGATGTTGTTACTTGCAGGCGGAGCACCAAGGCAAATTCCTTGTATGTGAATACTTGGCCAATAAACTTACTTACTTACTTACTTACTCATCCATTTAGTCATTTATTTATTTAGCTATTTATTCATCTATTTATCATGTTGTTACTTGTGGGTGGAGCACCAAGGCAAATTCCTTGTATGTGAATACTTGGCCAATAAACTTACTTATTCATCCATTTAGTCATTGATTTATTTAGCTATTTATTCATCTATTTATCATGTTGTTAGTTGTGGGTGGAGCACCAAGGCAAATTCCTTGTATGTGAATACTTGGCCAAAAAACAAACTTACTTACTTATTCATCCATTTAGTCATTTATTTATTTAGCTATTTATTCAACTATTTATCATGTTGTTAGTTGTGGGCTGAGCACCAAGGCAAATTCCTTGTATGTGAATACTTGGCCAATAAACTTACTCACTTATTCATCCATATAGTCATTTATTTATTTATCTATTTATTCATCGATTTATCATGTTGTTACTTGTGGGTGGAGCACCAAGGCAAATTCCTTGTATGTGAATACTTGGCCAAAAACAAACTTACTTACTTACTTATTCATCCATTTAATCATTTATTTATTTAGCTATTTATTCATCTATTTATCATGTTATTAGTTGTGGGCTGAGCACCAAGACAAATTCCTTGTATGTGAATACTTGGCCAATAAACTTACTTACTTATTCATCCATTTAGTCATTGATTTATTTAGCTATTTATTCATCTATTTGAGCACCAAGGCAAATTCCTTGTATGTGAATACTTGGCCAATAAACTTACTTACTTATTCATCCATTTAGTCATTGATTTATTTAGCTATTTATTCATCTATTTGAGCACCAAGGCAAATTCCTTGTATGTGAATACTTGGTCAATAAACTTACTTACTTATTCATCCATTTAGTCATTGATTGATTTACCTATTTATTGATCTCTCTATCTATTTATCTATCTATCTATATCTGTGTTTTTAAAGGCCATTTATTTATGTATCTATTTATTTCTTTATTTATTGTCTATACCTGCAGCTCTCACCTGCAACCTAACCTGATGGCGCCCCCCTTCGTGGGCGGGCGGGGCATCTGCGCTGACCGACAGGGACGTCGACCAATTGCGTGCCGTCCCCTCGGCGGCCGCCCAATCAGAGCCGGAGTCTGGATGGTAGGCGGGACATCCGTTCTCCGCCTTGCCGCCCACCTGGTCCGATAGGGTTTGGTTGAGAGAGCGCAGCAAAGGTAAAATGAAAAGGTTGGCGATGGTGAGAGAAAATTAATAAACAAAAAAATCTGCGATTTAACAATTTTTTCTTTCGCGAACGGGTTTCTTTCGACGAGATATTTGATTTCCTGAGGTAAGTCCATGCTCGAAACCTTTATTTTTATGCTTAAAAGCGATCTAAAGTCGGTGGCAGGTGAACGTCGACATTCCCCAGAGGGACAAGGTGGAAAAAAATTAAATGCAACATCAAGTAAATCAAACTATTCACGTTTAGCTTTAAATATAACATTCTCTATTCATTTGCTCTATTGCAAATTTTGAATTGCAAATGCAGAGTTATAGCATGGTGATTAAAAAACAAAAAATATTGAAGTTTTCTTAAATAGTTTGAATTGCTGAGTTTAAAATTTAATCTGTTTCTGTGCATTAATGTATAATGTTTCACCTTTTTTTTCCCAATTACTGTGTAGTTTTGTCTTGTGAAGTGTAATTTGAAACGTCAGGTGCGACTTTTTAGAAGAATGCTCAATTTATTTTAATACTTTTGTTTTATTCTTTCAAAGTTTAATTATCGAAATGTTTTCGTGCCAGGCACTTGATATTTTTGTCCTTTGGTTAAAATTATTAACCCCTTGTTCATTTTTTTGGACTTTTTATATTTGTTGCCACAGGTAGGTAGACAAAAGTGCTGGAGAAACTCAGCGGGTGCAGCAGCATCTATGGAGCGAAGGAAATAGGCAACGTTTCGGTCCGAAACCCTACTGAGAAAAAGGAGTCTGAAGAAGGGGTTTGGCCCGAAACGTTGCCTTTTTCCTTCGCTCCATAGATGCTGCTGCACCCGCTGAGTTTCTCCAGCACTTTTGTCTACCTTCGATTTTCCAGCATCTGCAGTTCCTTCTTAAACATGTTGCCACAAGTACCTGTTTAACTCCAACTTGTCATTTTTCCCCCCAACTTTTGAGAATACAGGTCTCTAAACTTGGAAGAATTGGATAGAGATGTTGACCAAATCAAGATTTTAAGCTTTTTTTTAAAGCAGGATTCCTCAAAACATTTTGTGAAATTGTACAAAAACCGCCAAGTGATATTTTAAACTGCAGGCACAAGGCAAAGCAACATGGAATTTAGCAAATGGAGACACAAGGAACTGTAAACGCGGCAATCTTGAGCAAAATCCAAAGTGCTGGTGAACTCAGCTGATCAGACAGAAACTGTGGAGGGAATGGACAGACAATGTGACTGTTTTGAGTTGGGACCCATTTTGAGACCCTACTTTTGAAGAAAGGTCCCGATTCGAAACCCCACCTGCCCATTCCTTCCACAGATGCTGCCTGACCCGCTGAATTCTTCCTGCACTTTGGCATTCGCTCAATGTTCCAGTGTTTTGCAGTTCCTCGTGTCTCCTTTTGTTAAATTGTACATTTCTTCATCAACGATAACTTCTTGCCTGCAGTTCTAACTATCAATTTGACGAGCTGCTTCATAATTGCAAGGAGTCCTGACGTTTTGCAGTCAATTCAGGATCTTTGAACTGTAAGAAAAGCAGTATTAACTAATTAGTGCCCACCAAATATCCATAAACTGCAAATAAAAGATAGACACAAGATGCTGGAGTAACTCAGCGGGATGGGCAGCCTTCTCTGGAGAGAAGGAATGGGTGACGTTTCAGGTCGAGACCCTTCTTCAGACTCAGCAGGACTGGTATTATCTCTGGAGAGAAGGGATGGGTGACGTTTCGGGTCAAGGCCCTTCTTCAGACATAGTGGGACAGGCAGCGTCTTTGGAGAGAAGGAATGGGTGACGTTTCAGGTCGAGACCCTTCTTCAGACACAGTGGGACAGGCAGCGTCTCTGGAGAGAAGGAATGTGTGACGTTTCGGGTCAAGACCCTTCCTCAGACACTGAAGAAGGGTCTCGACCTGAAACGTCACCCATTCCTTCTTTCCAGAGATGCTACCTGTCCCGCTGAATTACTCCAGCATTTTGTGTCTATCTTTGGTTTAAACTGGTATCTGCAGTTTCTTATCCATAAAGTGCAAAACAGTTACAACCACCTAATTCATATTCAGCAATAGTTATGAGTTTAATGTTGGTCCTTAATGTCATGGAGTATGCGCTGAAATATTAGTTTATTATTGTCACATATTCAGTGATAATCTTTTGTTTGCATGTTATCTAATTAAATCAGATTGGACTATATGTGAGTGCAATCAAACCATACATGTATGTGGCAAAAAGAGAAATACCAGAATACAGTACAGAATACTGCGTTACATCATTAGTAGCAGGGGAAAAGTCCAATATGTATATTGAGGTAGGCAGGAGGATCAGGACTACATCAGGACTGAGGGATATGGGGAGAAGGCAGGAACGGGGTACTGATTGGCAATGATCAGCCATGATCACATTGAATGGCGGTGCTGGCTCGAAGGGCCGAATGGCCTACTCCTGCACCTATTGTCTATTGTCTACATCCAAGCTTAAGGGAGGACCATTCAGTAGTCTGATAACAGAGGAGGCGAGGTTGTTCCTGAAACTTTTATATATTTTGCCCGACGGGCGAGGGGGGAAAAGAAGGAAAAACCAAATGTTAAAAGGGGTCTTGGCAGCTTTCTTGAGGCAAAATGAAGTACCGATGGAGTTGATGCGTGGCTGATAGACTTGGTTACAAAATCTTTCATAGTGTTATGGGCACTGTTCTCCTGAGTTTCCCATGATTCAAACTCGGAGAATTAAGGGGCTGTCCCATTGTACGAGCTAATTTAAGAGTTCTCCCCAGTTTCCCCTGATTCGAACTCGGAGAATTAAGGGGCTGTCCCACTTTACGAGCTAATTTAAGAGTTCTCCCCAGTTTCCCCTGATTCAAACTCAGAGAATTAAGGGGCTGTCCCACTGTACGAGCTAATTCAAGAGCTCTAACGAGTTTTTTAAAAAAGCAACTCGTGGTAAGCATGTACAATGTACGTAGCGGGTACGTCGGAGTTCGGGATGTCCCTTAGCGGCTCGTAACGCTAATTCAAACTCAGAGAATTACGGTAATAGCCGCTCGTAGTATTCGGGGCTCTCATGGACATGTTGAAAAATGTCCATGAGAGCCCCGAATACTACGAGCGGCTATTACCGTAATTCTCTGAGTTTGAATTAGGGGAAACTCGGGAGAACTCTTGAATTAGCTCCTACAGTGGGACAGCCCCGTGAAGTACAGATGGAGTTGATGCTTAGGAGTCTGATAGACTTGGCTACAAAACGTTTCACCGTGTTACAAAACCTTTGTCTCCCACTGAGTGTTTGGCACCTAATTTAAAGTCTCAGATGATTCGGACATTTCAGCCTGAATTAGATTTCCTAGGCCCTGGATTGGGACCAATAATTTGGTCAATGTGAATGAACCACGCTGCATAATTACTTTCTTTCAGAATCCTTTCTTTCCCTTGTAACTTTTTTAATGTTTAGTTCATTAGTGTGTAAAATAGGTCACTCTTTGGTGCCGTCCCCATTATGGTTATCCCCGAAGCCTTTCAGAATTTCTTGCTCAAATTAATCCTGCATTGTTGTAATGCTTTTCTTCAACTCCTTGGTGCCATCTCGTATCTCCCCTCCTTCAAGGCAGTAATTCTGTTATCCTTACTCTAAGGTATCTTGAAATGTAATTTAACTTCTGTATCATTAGTTCTTGAAATATTATTTCCAAATGACCGGTTGAATTATAAATGAAAGCTATCCCAATACAGGGTGAGGACTTGAAATGTGGTGTATCCTTTTGCTACTCGATCCATTGAGAATCTTAGCAGCTTTTATTTTTGTTAAACCCAGAAGTATTTGTTTTCCAGAACCAGGGGCCGCAGTTTAAGAATAAGTAGTAAGCAATTTACAACAGAGACGAGGAAACACTTTTTCTCACAGAAAGTTGTGAGTCTGTGGAATTCTCTGCTTCAGAGGGCGGTGGAGGCAGGTTCTCTGGATGCTTTGAAGAGAGAGCTAGATAGGGCTCTTAAAGATAGCGGAGTCAGGGGATATGGGGAGAAAGCAGGAATACGGTACTGATTGAGGATGATCAGCCATGATCACATTGAATGGCAGTGCTGGCTCGAAGGGCCGAATGGCCAGTTCCTGCACTGATTGTCTATTGAATGAGAAGAAAGGAAAACTGGAAAGCGCTCACAGTTAATTTGAACAGATGTTATTCTTGTTGGTGAGTATACTATCGTGTGCTTTTAGCACGTTTTTTAAAAAGATTTGGGCATCATTGACAAGTCCTATTGTTTGTCCCTAATTTGCCTTCTGAGAAAGTGTTGGTGAGCCACTTTATGACACAATAATGGGCCTGTCCCACTTATGCGACTTTTTCGGCGACTGCCTGTCAACATGTTGAAAATCCAGCGGCGACCAGAAAGACGCTACGACTCTTTGGGCGACTGAGGAGACGACTCGCGACCATACAGGTGACACCCTGGCGACATGTCGTGGGATGAAGCTTGTATGGTCGTGAGTAGTCGCCCAAAGAGTCGAATCTTGTTCTGCTCGCAGCTGGATTTTCAACATGTTGAAAATTTTCGGCGACCTGCAATTTTTGCCGTCAGTCACCGAAAAATTTGCATAAGTGGGACAGGCCCATAAGGTACTCCACAATGGTAGAGAGTTCCTGGACTCAGACCTGGTGGTAAAGAAGAAGATTGCATTTGCAAGCCAAGAGTTTTGGAGAGGAAACCTACAGTTGTATAGGGCTCTGGTGAGACCACATCTGGAGTATTGTGTACAGTTTTGGTCTCCTAATTTGAGGAAGGACATCCTTGTGATTAAGGCAGTGCAGCGTAGGTTCACGAGATTGATCTCTGGGATGGCGGGACTGTCATATGAGGAAAGATTGAAAAGACTAGGCTTGTATTCACTGGAGTTTAGAAGGATGAGGGGGGATCTTATAGAAACATATAAAATTATAAAAGGACTGGACAAGCTAGATGCAGGAAAAATGTTCTCAATGTTGGGCGAGTCCAGAACCATGGGCCACAGTCTTAGAATAAAGGGGAGGCCATTTAAGACTGAGGTGAGAAACTTTTTTACCCAGAGAGTTGTGAATTTATGGAATTCCCTGCCACAGAGGGCAGTGGAGGCCAAATCACTGGATGGATTTAAGAGAGAGTTGGATAGAGCTCTAGGAGCTAGTGGAGTCAAGGGATATGGGGAGAAGGCAGTTATTGATAGCGGACGATCAGCCATGATCACAATGAATGGCGGTGCTGGCTTGAAGGGCCGAATGGCCTCCTCTTGCATGTATTTTCTATGTTTCTAGATGCTGGCTTTCCGATGCATCTGATCTTATTCTCTGTATTGGTAGCAGTTGAGGATTTTAAAGCAGCAGTCAGAGTAGAGGGAATTGTAACACTTTGTAGTTGGCGCAAGTTGCACTCATGGTGGAGTGAATAAATATGTAAAGGTGTGGAAGAGGTGCCAATTGAATGGGCTGCTTTTTCAATATCTTTTGGAGGATAGAGCAGGTATTCTACCTCAGTCACTCTTGAAAGTCTGTGGAATTCTCTGCCTCAGAGGGCGGAGGAGGCCGGTTCTCTGGATGCTTTCAAGAGAAAGCTAGATAGGGCTCTTAAAAGTAGCGGAGTTAGGGGATATGAGGATAAGGTAGGAACGGGGTACTGATTGGGAATGATCAGCCATGATCACATTGAATGGCGATGCTGGCTCGAAGGGCCAAATGGTTTACTCCTGCACTTATTGTCTATTGTCTATTGACATACTTTGTAAGTTGATGAACAACTTTGTGGAGTTTTTTGGTGGCAAGTTACTTAACTCGGCATCTGACCTTCTATTGTAACCACAATGTTTCTTTGGCTGATTGAATTGAATTTTTGGTCAGTAGCGACATTCGGGACATTGACGGTGGTTATGCCATTAAATGTCAGCTTTGTAAGTGTTCTTAAGGTGGTGACTATTTGCATACCTTGAATTTCTCCATAACGTCACGTGACAAAGTATTCAATTCACTTCAGTTAAATTCTTCCTGGCAAGTGATAGAAGCGGTTATACAACTCGAACAAGTGGAAGAATATGCAGACAGTGTCAGGTGAAGAAGGCATAGGCTGGAATAGACTTGAGCCAAATGGTCCACTTTTATGAATCGTATACCATCTTTAAAGTCCAAGAATCCATGAGATTGCTTTGCACTATAATCACAGTACAATTCCTTGGATGCTTGCTATACTTTGAAACTAAACTTACATTAACTAGTCAAGCTGGACAAAAATGCGGGTGAGGCAGCATCTATGGAACGATGGAAATTGGCAATGTTTCGGGCCGAAGCCCTTCAATAGTCAAGCTGCCTTCTGAGCATTGACATCTGAGCACTGACATCTGAACGGTGGTACACAAAAGGCTGGAGAAACTCAGCGGGTGCAGCAGCATCTAAGGAGCGAAGGAGATAGGCAAAGTTTGGGCCGAAACCCTTCTTCAGACTTCTGAACATTGACTTCTCTAATTTCAGGTAGTCCCTGCTTTCTCCTCCCCTTCCCAGCTCTCCCTCAGCCCACTGTTCCCGCCTCTTCCTTTCTTCTTCCCGCCCCCCCTCACATCAGTCTGAAGAAGGGTCTCGACCCGAAACGTCGCCTATTTCCTTCGCTCCATAGATGCTGCCGCACCCGCTGAGTTTCTCCAGCATTATTGTCCCCCTTCGATTTTCCAGCATCTGCAGTTCATTCTTAAACAAGCTGCCTTCTGAGATTGTTATCGGTAGAACACCATGTATTGCAGGGGGGAAAAAAACCCTTTTGTGTTTAGTTCAAACAATTTGCATATGTATAAAGTGCAGCTTTTCTGTGTGCTGAAACGTCAATCAGGTTATTCAACTGTAGTCGAGCGAGATGCACTTCACCTGCACACTTCCGACATGTGTCACGGGCTCGTGAGGGGAATCTAGGTGGAGAAGTATAGTGAAAGGCCATTTGCATCTGCATTTCTTTTCTGCCACTGGATAAATCGATCTGCCAATCGCTAGAATTTAGAAGATTGAGGGGGGATCTAATTGAAACTTACAAAATTCTTAATGGGTTGGACAGTCTAGATGCAGGAAGATTGTTCCCGATGTTGGGGAAGTCCAGAACAAGGGGTCACAGTTTAAGGATAAGGGGGAAGTCTTTTAGGACCGAGATGAGAAAAACATTTTTCACACAGAGAGTGGTGAGTCTGTGGAATTCTCTGCCACAGAAGGTAGTTGAGGCCAGTTCATTGGCTATATTTAAGGGGGGATTAGATGTGGCCCTTATGGCTAATGGGATCAGGGGGTATGGAGAGAAGGCAGGTACGGGATACTGAGTTGGATGATCAGCCATGATCATATTGAATGGCGGTGCAGGCTCAAAGGGCCGAATGGCCTACTCCTGCAACTATTTTCTATGTTTCTATAATATAATGACTGACCTACAAATCAGTTTTATCCATGCACCTCGGTAACAAAACCATCAACCTAATACCTATTAATCTTGATTTTGCAGTTTATAATTAGTCATCATTGCTATCTTCCAACCGTCACCTCCCTTCACCCCCCTCCCCCAGCTCATCAACCTATTGGTGATGGAATTGGAGGCCTTTCGCTACTGAGTAGGCTTAGGGGCTCTGAAACTATAATTTAGGGAGATAATGTATAAACGCCTCAATATTTTTAATCTAAGCAGATATTTTCAATGTTTTGCTGAAAGAGTTATCGATTGTGGTCATATTTAAGCTTTCCTGTTATAAAAAGCCAATTGTATTGCATGATAGGATTTGGCCAAAATCATCATGACTAGGGAAGTTGAATAGTTGACAGCTCTCTTACGAGTTTTTTAATGTAGGTTGAAGAGGTTAATCAGATAGGAAGGGGCCAGAGGATGCCATTGGGATGTCTGGCTTTTGGCAAAGAGTGAAAAACAACTCCATATTTGGAGGTGGCTGAAGGTATATTAACGCCGGTTTTCTGGTATTTCTGTGTGTGTGCTGCTGGAGTATTCAGACGTAAAATGGGACGGCTGCTGTGGAGAGGAGACAGGTTGCCCACCTCTTTGCAGAGTGTGGATTTGCTAAAAGAGTCTGGAGAAAAATGCAAGGGTCCCTGGTATGCTTTATCCCGAACAGCTCCGTCACAGAGGACTCTGTGATTTACGGAATGTTCCCAGGGGCACATTCAGAGACTGACATCGAGTACTGATGGAGGGTCATCAACTCGGTGAAAGACGCTCTTTGGTCTGCCCGAGCGTTGTTCACCACCCAGCAGAGCGAGATGTCCGTCGGGGAATGTTGCCGACTGGCCCGCTGCAGACTGCAGGAGCATGTGCTGAGGGACGCACTGAAGCTCGGTGCAGCCAACGCCAAGGCTCGGTGGGGGAGGGCCACAGTCTAGGGTCCTTCCGCTGCTGGAGATGGGGGGCACGGTATGGTGGAGACGCCCCTCAAAATAAGGGAAGGGATCCCACGCCAGGGGGCCACGTAAGTGACACGGGTGGGGGACAGATTACAGAAATGTATAGACTATTGAACTATTTGTATAGCCTCCGAAAATGTCGGAGGAATTTTTTGCACGGTTCACGTATTGTATATATTTATTACTTGAATAAAGTCTATTTTGAAATTAAAAAAAAACAAAACAAAAACTGTTGCCTCTGGGTCTCTAGGTCCACACCCGTCAGACATTAAATTAAAGCTTTGCATGGTCTTAAGAATTTGTACTTTGTTAAGTGAACTTTTACATTGCCATCTATTTTAGCCAACTGTTGATTCCATTTTCCAAGTGCAGGCCATCTCCAGGTTACAAATACCTGACTTACGTTAGGTCGTGCTCGCCGCATGCTGGTGGGACAGGCCCTTTACTTCAGCGTTTTGTGCCTGTCTACAGAATTGTTTGTGTGAGTGCGAGTTTCGCATGTCATCCATTGTGTAATTGGGGGGGGGGGGGGGGTGTCTATATCACAATTTGGGTGCATATTAATAGGTTTCAGGATTTTGATTGCGTTTAATGCGCAGAATTTCAATCACACCATGTTTGCATTTGAAACATGGGTGTTGAATTTTCACAACTGGTTTCCAAACCTCGATTTTGAAAATGTAAAAATGACTGGTTTGGAATTGCATCCAGCTATTTCCCCTATTGTATTCACATTGTGAATTAACAATATACTGGGGATTAACCGTGTAACACTGTTAACATGAAGTACTGGGTGACCACGGTGCCTAGTGGATGAGAGCACACTAATTTGCTCGCTTAGACTATGTCTCCAGTTTGCAGTGTTTCTGTGCCGAGTTAACCAATCTCGACTGCTGAAGGAATTAATATTTTATTGTCACATGTGTGACAAGTTACAGTGATATTCTTTCATTTGCATATCCAAGGTATGCAAAGAGTCACCACAAAAAGGGCACGGACTAAGTATTCCACGCCAGGTCCTCCTTTGCTCCTCCCCTCACGCGGATTCCCCCCATGCCGGGTCCCCCTTTGTTTTCCCAACCCCTCCCTCACGGTGGTTCCCCCACACAGGGTCCTCCATTGTTCTCTCCCCCCCCCCCCCCCCCTCACGGCGCTTCCCCCGCAGAGGACTGAAGGAGGCAGCAGTTGGCCCCAGTGTTCTTGGTTTTCACTCTGTTCCTTGGAGATGGCACAGCTCCTGAGGGAGTGCAGCGTAGGTTTACAAGGTTAATTCCTGGGATGGCGGGACTGTCATATGCTGAGAGAATGGAGCGGCTGGGCTTGTACACTCTGGAGTTTAGCAGGATGAGAGGCGATCTGATTGAAACATATAAGATTGTTAAGGGCTTGGACAGGATAGAAGCAGGAAACATGTTCCGGATGTTGGGGGAGTCTAGAACCAGGGGCCACACACAGTTTAAGAATAAGGAGTAAGCCATTTAGAACGGAGACGAGGGAACACTTTTTCTTACACAGAGAGTGGTGAGTCTGTGGAATTCTCTGCCTCAGAGGGCGGTGGAGGCCGGTTCTCTGGATGTTTTCAAGAGAGAGCTAGATCGGGCCCTTAAAAATAGCATAGTCAGGGGCTATGGGGAGAAGGCAGGAACGGGGTACTGATCAGCCATGATCACATTGAATGGCGGTGCTGGCTCGAAGGGCCAAATGGCCTACTCCTACACCTATTGTCTGAAGAAGGGTTTCGGCCCGAAACGTTACCCATCTCCTTCGCTCCATAGATGCTGCTGCACCCGCTGAGTTTCTCCAGCTTTTTGTGTAAACCGTCTAATGTGTATTATCAGACTTGACTGTTGCAGTTCTCTTTATGGTCGAGTTGCTTGCCAGCATTCCTCATTGAAGATGACATGAAGAATTACCATTCATAACCATAATAACAAGGTTGCAAATTGGTTTCTATCCCAACAACTCTTTAGAAGAAGAAAAGTTTGGCTCAAACGTTTTAAAGTGTGGAGGCCGTTGTATTTATCTTTAACATTCTACCGCAAGATTCTCCCTCCTTGTACGCCAAAAGAAAATGATCCATGTGTATTCCATTTGCAAGCATGTAATACCAAAATATAATAATCTTAGGTGTAGAAATTGTTAAATCCTTCCACCAGCTCCCCGAAGAAGATCAAACAAACAGTTACCAATATTTTCGGGCACCTTGCTAAATGTAATATCAAAATACTAGTAATAAATGTGGGTAGATAATAATGCTGGAGAAACTCAGCGGGTGAGGCAGCTTCTATGGAGCAAAGGAATAGGTGACGTTTTGGGTCGAGACCCTTCTTCAGACATTCAGTAATAAATGTGGGGGCAGTTCAAAGTTTATCACTAGATTCAATTCCTGCCATACATTTGTCTGAAGAAGGGTCTCGACCCGAAACGTCACTAATTCCTCCTCTCCAGAGATGCTGCCTGTCCTGCTGAGTTACCCCAGCATTTTGTGTCTATCTTTGGTTTAAACCACCATCTGCAGTTCCTTCCTGCCCATTTTTCCTTAGTTTCCTTAAAACATTATTAATCTTTCCATTACACTGCACCTGAATGTGTGTTTTATGCTAGAGTATATCTTTCCAAATCCACACCCAAGTTACCATACCTTTGTGTTAATTTGGACAGAGTGACAGGAAGCTATATGAACACACGTTTCATTTTAGCCAAGCCCTGTCTGATTCATATGCATGCACCTTTGAACGCGAGTCATTGGGTATTATCAATTTTATTATTAATTTCTCAGAGCATGGGTGCCACTGCCAAATCTGGCTTTTATTGTCTCTGATGTGATGGCAATGAACCATCTTGAAGCAATACAGTTTTTCTTTAAAGATATGTGTATTGTGGAGTAGGAAATTCAGATTTTAAACTTGGTGATGAAGGGATGGCTACATATTTCCAAGTCAGAATGGTGTGTAACATGTAGGAAACCTTGCAACCATGTGTAGATGTGAGCGTGGAACGTGGGAGGAGAATTGTTTCCCACAAGTTTGCTGACAGTTATGATAGTAAATGTGCGTTTAGGAGGTGCATTCTTCTTGCGTATGCCGTGTGGGACAACCTCTTCGATTTGATTGTGCACTCCCGGTTGATTGCATTCGTCAAAACAGGGCGGACCACGTGTAGGTTGCAATCTTCCACCCCGGGAGGTGCCTTTAGATCGTGGAGCTGGATCTTGGTGCTGCAACATAGAAACATAGAAAATAGGTGCAGGAGGAGGCCATTCGGCCCTTCGAGCCTGCACCGCCATTCATTGTGATCATGGCTGATCATCCAACTCGGTATCCTGTACCTGCCTTCTCTCCATACCCCCTGATCCCTTCAGCCACAAGGGATCGTCCGCAATCAATAACCCGTGTCTGCCTTCTCCCCATTTCCCTTGACTCCACTAGCCCCTAGAGCTCTATCCAACTCTCTCTTAAATCCATCCAGTGATTTGGCCTCCACTGCCCTCTGTGGCAGGGAATTCCATAAATTCAACAGATTCAACTCTTTCTCTTTTGCCCAAAAGAATAGGCAGGTTATGTGTCCTTCGGCCTCCTGCATTTGTGGCTGGGAGCAGCAAACTCAACAGAGCTTGTGTAAGTCTTGTCTTTGATTCACATATGGATCGTATGCAGGTGGATGAGATTAGTTTATCCCAGCATTATGCTTAGCACGGACATTGTTGGCCGAAAGGCCTGTTTCTGTGCTGTTCTATGTTAACAGCAAGAGGCCATTTGGTCCATCATATCTGTGCTGACTGGTAGCCTGGTGGAAACCCGAGTATGATGCACCTGGAAGACCAGTAACTGCCTAAATAGCTGGGATTTTAGACATAAAATATTCTTTTTGAGAAGTATGAATGTCCTTTTGCAGTTTATCCCGTGTTTAGAATTCTCAAGTACTTATTCCAAGATCACGCGATGAAAGTTAATTAACTTCCATTAAAACAATCTACTTTCTACAATTAGTTATGCATAATTATCCATAATTTCTAAGATAGACACAAAATGCTGGAGTAACTCAGCGGGATAGGCGGCATCTCTGGAAGGAAGGAATGGATGACCCGTCTGAAGAAGGGTCTCGACCTGAAACGTCACCCGTTCCTTCTCTCCAGAGTTGCCACCTGTCCCGCTGAATTACTCCAGCATTTTGTGTCTATCTTCGGTTTAGACAATGGATAATAGGTGCAGGAGTAGGCCATTCGGCCCTTCGAGCCAGCACCGCCATTCAATGTGATCATGGCTGATCGTCCACAATCAGTACCCCGTTCCTGCCTTCTCCCCATATCCCTTGACTCCGCTGTCTTTAAGAGCCCTATCTAACTGAAACGTTAGTCAACCATCTACCTCCACAGACGCTGCCTGACCCACTGACTTCCTCCAGCAGTTTGATCTTCCCTCCAAGCTCACTGCATCTACAATCTCTTCCGTCTCCACGTTTACTGCTGTCCCCTTGACCATACCCTGGAGAGAGTTTTGTCCTGAAACCAGCATCTGCAGTTCCTTCCGACACAGCCCATAGTTTCGACTTTGGAATCATCTGGTGAAATTAAAATGCACTAACTCTAAAGTTGGAAACTTGAAATAGCTTGTACAAGTATTGATTTGGGCTCTGAGCATGGCGAAGTGAAATACAAATCAGATTTCTTTGCATCCTCGCCCAGTTAGAAAACTGTTCCTTGTTTTTATCAAAGAATGTCTGGGTCATTTCTGTTTATGTGGGTGTGGAAGTGATTAGTAATCTTTCAAAGTTTAGGAGTGGCAGTTTCGTTCATTAACATATGGTTTGGAGAGAAAAGTATCGTTGCTCAATTGTTTTGTCCTTGTTTACACTTTTATGGATGTGCAGATTATTCAAACTTGCTAATTCTATAAAAGTTTTTTTTCAAAACTACAGTGCTTAAAAATATGGGGAGGGAGGGGGGTTGCTGTTAAATTGACACAGACTAGTTTGGCAAGATGCCACGCATTTTTCTTGCCTAATACTTCTGTTTTCTTGTTTCAGTTCATGATGCACTTGTTAGGAATCGGTTTGCATCAGAAATTGATAGACTAATATGTCATTGAAAGAACCTTTTGTTAGATGGCATTCTTAAAGCGGAGCAAGATAGACCACTCCTGCTAAATGCAATGGGCTGATGTGTAGTACGCAACGGAACAGAAAGTGGGCCTTTTTTCCATCCATTTCCGTAACCGGACTGGACCCGACCCGACTCGCAGCGTAATCAACTTTGCGGGGGAACAGATTGTGTTAATAAATTAAAATTCTGAAAATGAGGAGAAGATTTTTACCAAAGAACTTTTATTTTTACGAGGATGTTTCCGTAACCGGCTTCCGTCTCCGCAGTATTATCCTATGGGATCTTTGGTGCGGAGATGGAAGCCGGTTACGGAAATGGGGCCGAAAACTACCCCATGAATCTGCCCATGACCGTACTGTGTCATTTTCATCGAGTGGACTATCTTGCTCACTACAGGATCTTTGTTCTTAATAGCTTGGAGTGATAGGGTTAATTGTTCTAATGTGCAAATTAAGAACTCAGTTATTATGCTGGACAACACCGGCATGCAGGATAGAAAAGTGAATTGCTTGGTGTTTCATGGGAAGGCAACATGCAATAATTAAACAAATTGAATCTATTTCCCACAGTATATAATTTGAAATGAATAAAGGTGGCATCATACCAGGTAGATGCACAGAATCTCTTGCCCAGAGAAGGGGAGGACTACAGGACATAGATTTTTTTAAGGTGAAGGGAAAAAGATTTAATAGGAATCCGAGGGGTATCCTTTTCACACAAAAGGTGGAGGGTGTATGGAACAAGCTGCCAGAGGAGGTATTTAAGAAGGAACTGCAGATGCTGCAGACTGTGTAGCCCCTGGTTCTGGACTCGCCCAACATTGGGAACATTTTTCCTGCATCTAGCTTGTCCAGTCCGTTTTAGAATGTTATATGTTTCAATAAGATCCCCCCTCATTCTTCTAAATGCTGGAAAATCGAAGGTAGACAAAAGTGCTGGAGAAACTCAGCGGGTGCAGCAGCATCTATAGAGCGAAGGAAATGGGCAAGTTGAAACGTTGCCTATTTCCTTCAGGGCCGAAAAGTTGCCTATTTCCTTCGCTCCATAGATGCTGCTGCACCCGCTGAGTTTCTCCAGCACTTTTGTCTACCTGCCAGAGGAGGTAGTTGAGGCAGAGACTATTGCAACGTCTACCTGATCTATTCCTCTCATGATTTTATACACCTTTATAAGATCACCCCTCGTCCTCCTGCATTCCAAGAAATAGAGTTCCAGCCTGCTCGACCTCTCCCTGTAGCTCAGACCCTGGAGTCCTGGCACCATCCTCGTAAATTTTCCCTGCGCCCTTTCCAGCTTAACAACATTCTTCTAATTCTTGGATTCTTCTAAACTCTGGAGAGTGAAGGCTCAGTCTGCATATCCTAGTTTATTAGGTAAGTAGTTAGTCACTTGGGGCTGTGCCCCATTTATGCAAACAGACATAGCCATGAACTAAATATGATTATATGAATTTTGTTAACTTTTACAATTGAGGTTGTCAAAAAACCCTTACTATCTTTACTTCATTCAAATTCACATTTTCATTCATCTCCAGAACCAAGGGCCACAGTTTAAGAATAAGGGGTAAGCCATTTAGAACGGAGACGAGGAAACACTTTTTCTCACTGAGAGTTGTGAGTCTGTGGAATTCTCTGCCTCAGAGGGCGGTGGAGGCAGGTTCTTTGAATGCTTTTGAAGAGAGAGCTGGATAGGGCTCTTAAAGATAGCGGAGTCAGGGGATATGGGGAGAAGGCAGGAACGGGGTACTGATTGGGGATGATCAGCCATGATCACATTGAATGGCGGTGCTGGCTCGTTCCTGCCTTCTCCCCATATCCCCTGACTCCGCTACCTTTAAGAACCCTATCTAGCTCTCTCTTGAAAGCATCCAGAGAACCGGCCTCCACCGCCCTCTGAGGCAGAGAATTCCGCAGACTCACAACTCTGTGAGAAAAAGTGTAATCTCGTCTCCGTTCCAAATGGCTTGCCCCTTATTCTTAAACTGTGTGTGGCCCCTGGTTCTGGACTCCCCCAAATCATGGGGAGAACGCACAAATTTCGTCCAGACATCATCTGAATATTGGGAGAGTCTTTGGTTTATGCATGAGAAATGTCCTTGCTCGTAATTCTTCCCCACCCACCACTCAAGTGATTGCTGCGGCCTGCCCTTCCAGCGGAGTTGCCCAATCCACAATTTAATTACTTGTGCAATTATAGTTGTGCAATGATAATTGAAACAATGAAATGCCAGGCGCCTTGAAAGATAAAGAACTAGTCTAGCAGGTGATGTTGTTCAGAATTTGCAAGTGGCATGGTTTTCATTGTATGGAGCAATATATTGAAGATGCTGTACAGAAAGATCATTTTGCAGCTCAAACATTGTGTTAGACGGGTCACTCATTCCTTGCTGGGTATTTCTAGCTTTTAAAAACATTTATATTCGCTATGAAGTTTGAGTTGTGAACAGCAAGATCTGATACGGTAAAAGCTATTAATATCAAATATTAATTTGATATAAAAAATATATTGTAGAACTATTAAATAATGGATAATATTGACAATATTAATAATGTATGACTGCCACAAAAAATGTTTTTATTATGTACTTCTAATAAAAAAATAAAATTAAAAAAATTTAAAAAATATTAATTTGATATCCATTTGGCCTCCATGGCCAGAGTGAGGCCCACCGTAAATTGGAGGAGCAGCACCTCATATTTCGCCTGGGTAGTTTACACCCCAGGCGAGGTCTCGACCCGAAACGTCGCCTCTCTCCTTCGCTCCTTAGATGCTGCTGCACCCGCTGAGTTTCTCCAGCCTTTTGTGTAACCCTCGATTCTCCAGCATCTGCAGTTCCTTCTTTAACACAAGTTTCTCCGGCATTTTTGTCCGCCTCAAATATTAGTCACTACTTTTGATTCTAATATCATCATGTCCCACTTTTTCTTTGCATACTTACCAATGTGCACATATTGCCAATGCAATTATAGATAGTTTGCAAGGACAAATCTTTTGAGATCAAAAGTGACCCATAGCCAGAAGCTACAAATGTTATTTATGACAGTCGCTTGGATTCCCTGATGAAATGTAAGCAGCGAACATTCAGCAAACCCCACGACCCAGTGTAACTTGTACGTAGCCTTTCCTGCGGTTCATGATACAATTTAAAAAAAAAATTGAATGCTGTGGGAAGCTTGGGTAAAAGCATACTCTTGCAAATGTTCACAGACACACAGAAACATAGAAAATAGGTGCAGGAGGAGGCCATTCGGCCCTTCGAGCCTGCACCGCCACTCATTGTGATCCCTGATACGATCTACAAACCTGCACGTCTGTGGAATGTGGGAGGAAACTGGAGCACTCGGGGAGCCACAGGGAGATCGTACAAACTCCGTACAAACACCACCACCACCCCTAGTCGGAATTGAACCCGAGTCTCTGGCGGTGTATGGCAGCATCTCTACCTCCGCTCCCGCTTCTGCAGTACTAGCCTGATAATTAAACCGCTACAATGCTGTGATCACAATGTTATTATGCTATCGTAACAACAATGTTTAAGCGGTGTTTAGGCAGGCGTGCACAGGCACGAGGGTGCCTTCTCTCACAGTGGGAAACTTTAGATTCTGCTGTGTGGGGATGTTTTATGTTGAACTCCATCGTGTGTTGTGGTCTTTATTTTATTTATGGTAATCACATTTCACTGTGCCAACTGGCACTTGTGACAAATAAATGTACCTTGGGAATTGAGGGATATAGATAGAGCGTGTAGATTTTTTACAATAAGTAAGTAAGTTTGTGCAGCAGCATCCAAGGAGCGAAGGAGATGGGCAACGTTTTGGGCCGAAACCCTTCTTAAGACCCTTGCTGCACCCGCTGAGTTTCTCCAGCATTTTGTGTACCCTCGATTTTCCAGCATCTGCAGTTCCTTCTTTAACAACAAGTGAGTAAGTTTATTGGCCAAGTATTCACATACAAGGAATTTGCCTTGGTGCTCCGGCCACAAGTGACAACATGACATACAGTGACAGTTACGAATGACTCAGAAAACGCTAAACATTAATAATAATAAAACATTAATGATAAAACACCGTTGATTAGCATGTGAACCAACAAAATACCACATAAAAATAATTATGTAAAGATCACAAATGTAAGATATTCAAGAAGGAACTGCAGATGCTGGAAAATCGAAGGTGGAGAAAAATCTGAAGAAGGGTCTCGGCCCGAAACGTTGCCCATTTCCTTCGCTCCATAGATGCTGCCTCACCCACTGAGTTTCTCCAGCACTTTTGTCTACCTACAAATGTAAGGTATGCAGCTAAACCACTGGACTGATTAAACACAGAACAATGCAGCACTGGAACAGTGCAGATGCTGGTTTAAACCGAAGATAGACACAAAATGCTGGAGTAACTCAGCAGGACAGGCAGCATCTCTGGAGAGAAGGAATGGGTGACGTTTCGGGTCGAGACTCTTCTTCAGTCTGGAAAGAAGGGTCTTGACCCGAAACTTCACCCATTGCTTTTCTCCAGAGATGCTGCCGGTCCCGCTGAGTTACCCCTACATTTTGTGTCTATCTTCAATTTTCCTGGCCCCGCTCTGGGAGTAGAAGTGGGGGCGGATTCGGACCCCAACGGCCGTGAGCCCCAGGCCGAGCTCGGTGGTCGTTTGCCTGCTTCTGCTGCTGTTGGAGGTGAAACGTTGCTTCGCGCCAGGGTCTTGAGCCTGTCCCACTTTGGCCGTCAGTTCCGCGACAGGCCGTTGGCGCGCGACGATTTCGTTCACTGCAAGAATTTCGGAGCGCCGCGCGATGTCGCGCACAACTGCATACCCCTCCACGCTTCTCAGTGGGACCGGCCCCGCGCGGTACCCGTGCGCCTCAAACGACCACGTGGTCGCGTAATTTGCGACCCAAGGACGCGTAAGTGGGACAGGCCCTTTAAGGTGTGTATCTGCCTTAAGATTTGCACTTTAAATTGGCCTTATGGTTGGCGCAGGCATCCGTTCCTGTGTTGTACTGTTCCATGTTCCATCAGTCCAGTGGTTAACCTGTATTTTAGATTAGATATATATCTAATGTGCTGTTTATAATGGGTATGTAGTTATTTTTCTTGTGGTATCACGTTCACATGGATCAGTGGAAATCTAGTGGCTGGATTCCTACGGCAGCTGCAAGTTGTGGAGTTCTCCAGATGCCTATTGTGTCTCCAATTAAAACTAAATGAGTGCAGCTGGGTTCTCTCCTCTTTTATGGATTAATCACGGGTCCCTTGGTTCTAGTATGAATAAGCAGCAGGCAGGAAAGATGAATGAGTGGAGAGTGGTGTGCAGAGATGCCTGGTCTGTGTTTGACTGCCGCTCCCCTGGGACAAGCAGCCGTAAAAATGTACAAGTGTTTTCAAATGGCGCCTCTGTGCTGTGACTGTTCGATGAAGCCAGTGAATTACTCAAGGGTTGAAGTGCTGTGGAAACAGCCCCACGCCACAGCGTTCAGGAAAACAGTTGCATGGATCATAAAAGGGTTCGACATTTGCATGCATGGGCCAGTAAATTGACAAGAGAGACCCATTGCACTATTTCGGCCCTGCCTTTCATCGAGTGATACAGCGTGGAAACAGGCCCTTGGGCCCAACTCGCCCACACCAGCCAACAATGTCCCAGCTGCACTAGCCCCACTTGCCTGCGCTTGGTCCATATCCCTCCAATCCTGTCCTATCCATGTACCTAGGTAGACAAAAGTGCTGGAGAAACTCAGCGGGTGCAGCAGCATCTATGGAGCGAAGGAATTAGGCAACTTTTCGGCCCTGAAGGAAATAGGCAACGTTTCGGGACGAAACCCTTCTGGGTTTCGTCCCGAAACGTTGCCTATTTCCTTCGCTCCATAGATGCTGCTGCGCCCGCTGAGTTTCTCCGGCACTTTTGTCCACCTTCGATTTTCCAGCATCTGCAGTTCCTTCTTAAAGGTTTGTCGATTAATTGGCTTTGGTAAGTTGTAAATTGCCCCTAGTGTGTAGTGTACGGGGCGATCGCTAGTCGGCACGGACCCAGTGGGCCGAAGGGCCTGTTTGCGCACTCTTTCTATAGTCTAAAGTTGTTGTTGTTTCATTTCTCAAGTTCATCTGCTGCGCACAATCTTGGGGGTAACACCTGTTGCATGATTATGATAGGAGAACTGTGAAGTTTGAACATTTGGGAAATCGCATTTCAGATGCGGATAACATTGAATGGAACACTGAATGCCACAAATTCCTGTGCACCGATTATATTATCCATTGGGACTAGAAATAAACAGCAGTGTCTACTGTGTACGTTCGTAGATACGGTACTGAAACCAAGAGCAGTAACAGAAAACCCCACTGAGCTTGGTTTCCAATAAACGATGATGGTGAGTGCATGGATTTGTTATTCCTTTTTTGAACTTCAGCAAAGGAACAGCATGTCTGTGTCAACCATGATGTCAACTTTAAGGTGTGTAGCTGCCATAAGATGTCCACTTTAAATTGGCATTATTTTGTCTTTATTTCACGCTGGAGTTTTGTGGTTTGTGCAGGCATACTCATTTTTGCTGCGTTCGTCATGCTTGGCTGGTTACTGGCCTCAGTGGGTGTGCATGGCAAGCAAATCATTATTTGCACTTCCCTCAGAAGTGAGAGAAAAATATTTATTTATTACATTGTTACCTAGGGTTGTGCATGGCATCATTTTTCACACACAGAGAGTGGTTAATCTGTGGAATTCTCTGCCACCGAAGGTAGTTGAGGCCAGTTCGTTTGGCTATATTTAAGAAGGAGTTAGATGTGGCCCTTGTGGCTAAAGGGATCAGGGGGTATGGAGAGAAGGCAGGTACGGGATCCTGAGTTGGATGATCAGCCATGATCATATTGAATGGCGGTGCAGGCTCGAAGGGCCGAATGGCCTACTCCTGCACCTATCTATGTTTCTATCTTCTCCGAATGGTGAAAGGATTGGATAGAGTGGATGTGGAGAGAATGTTTCCACGAGTGGGAGAGTCTAGGACTGGAGGTCACAGCCTCAGAATTAAAGGACGTTCCTTTAGGAAGGGGATGAGAAGGAATCTCTTTAGTCAGAGGGTG
The DNA here is from genome assembly GCA_035221665.1 of Okamejei kenojei. NCBI lineage: Eukaryota > Metazoa > Chordata > Chondrichthyes > Rajiformes > Rajidae > Okamejei > Okamejei kenojei. The sequence continues at coordinate 196,858 of JAVHYY010000449.1, read as the reverse complement.
GTGAATCTGTCAAATTCTTTGCCACAGAAGGCTGTGGAGGCCAAGTCAATGGAAATTTTAAAAGCAGAGATAGATAGATAGATTCTTGATTAGTACGGGTGTCGGGGGTTATGGGGAGAAGGCAGCAGAATGGGGTTAGGAGGGAGAGATAGATCAGCCATGATTGAATGGCGGAGTAGACTTGATGGGCCAAATGGCCTAATTCTGCTTATATCACTTATAACCTTAGGACCTTCTCGCACTCTGTTTCAGAACACTGTCACATCTTTCAAATCCAGTAATTCCTGTTGTATTGCAGAGTGTATTGTTAGCATGTACAAGCATGTAGGAACGTAAGCCGTTTCTTGCTGAGGATCGCTGCGACTCTGAGGTGGTTGACTTAAGCCTATTCATAAGCTGAAGACTGCTTCAGGTGGGGTAGCAGGTGCTTTACAGGATTATTGGGTGCATTTGGGAGATTGAAACTAAACTATTTTGCCTATTTATTCACGGTGTCGCAGCAATGGAGTTGCTGCCTCGCAGCGCCAGAGACCCGGGTTCGCTCCTGACTACGGGCGCTGTCTGTACGGAGTTTGTACGTTCTCCCTGTGACCTGCGTGGGTTTTCCCCAGATTTCCTCCCACACTCCAAAGACGTACAGGTTTGTAGGTTAGTTGGCTTGGTGAAATTGCAAATTGTCCCTAGTGTGTGTAGGATAGTGTTGATGTACGAATAGCTGGTGGGTGCTCACTTGGTGGGCCGAAGGGCCTGTTTCCACGCTGTATCTCAAAACTAAACTACATTTCTCTTCCCCCCACGCTTCTTAGTTGGCCCTCAATTTCCAGGGGTATGATGTATGATGGATGCCGTTTTATGTACTGCGGCTACATTTTGAACAGTCCTGTTCCAGTCAGTTGAAGATGTTTTATAGGAAGGGAGACACAAATGCTGGAGAAACTCAGCGGGTGACGCAGCATCTATGGAGCGAAGGAATAGGCGACGTTTCGGGTCGAGACCCTTCTTCAGGCCAAAACAAAGATGTTTTATGTTTTCTTTCCAAGGATTCCTGAACTTCTTTCCTCTTGGGAAAACTCTTTCCACTTTGTGTGTCTTTAAGAATAAGGGGTCGGCCATTTCGAAGGGAGACAAGGAAACACTTTTTCTCACATAGAGTGGTGAGTCTGTGGAATTCTCGGCCTCAGAGGGCGGTGGAGGCCGGTTCTCTGGATGCTTTCAAGAGAGAGCTAGATAGGGCTCTTAAAGATAGCGGAGTCAGGGGAGAAGGCAGGAACGGGGTACGGGTTGGGGATGATCAGCCATGATCACATTGAATGGTGGTGCTGGCTCGAAGGGCCGAATTGCCTACTCCTGTACCTATTGTCTATTGATGGCCCATCTATCAGAGCTAGTTACGCATGTTAGAGAATTAAGGTGTGGGGAAGAAAGCTGACATTGGAGGATTTTTCCAAGACTGTAGATGATGGTTTCTCAAATGCTTTGAAGTGCCAACTATAGATATTGCTTGAGGGCATAGACACATAAAGCTGCCATTTTGGGTTAAGGCCCTTCTTGAGGGGTGCTGTTTCACCCTAAGATAGACACAAAAAGCTGTAGTAACTCGGCGGGGCAGGCAGCATCTCTGGAGAGAAGGAATGGGTGACAAGGGTCTCGACCTGAAACGTCACCCATTCCTTCAAGGGTCGCGACCCGAATCGTCACCCATTCCTTCTCTCCAAAGATGCTGCCTGTCCCGCTGAGTTTCTCCAGCTTTTTGTCTATCCTCAGTTTAAACCAGCATCTGCAGTTCCTTACTGTACAATACATGAGAGCATGATAACTGATTTCCAATAGACATTACGGTTATTGGATCTTTAACTACACTTTTCCTCTCATAGTTAATTTGCTATTGTCCAGGAGATGTGTATTTCCTCAACCTTTTGAAGAGGAGTTGTTCCTGCGATATGGGTAGATAGAAACATAGAAAATAGGTGCAGGAATAGGCCATTCGGCCCTTCGAGCTTGGACAGCCATTCAGTATGATCGTGGCTGATCATCCAACTCAGCATCCTGTACCTGCCTTCTCTCCATTATCCCTGATCCCTTTAGCCACAAGGGCCACATCGAACTCCCTCTTAAATATGGCCAACGAACTGGCCTCAACTACCTTCTGTGGCAGAGAATTCCAGAGACTCATCACTCTCTGTGTGAAAAATGATTTTCTCATCTTGGTCCTAAAAGATTTCCCCCTTATCCTTAAACTGTTACCCCTTGTTCTGGACTTCCCCAACATCGGGAACAATCTTCCTGCATCTAGCCTGTCCAACCCCCTTAAGAATTTTGTAAGTCTCTATAAGATCCCCCCTCAATCTCCTAAATTCCAGCGAGTACAAGCCGAGTCTATCCAGTCTTTCCTCATATGAAAGTCCTGCCATCCCAGGAATCAGTCTGGTGAACCTTCTCTGTACCCCCTCTATGGCAAGAATGTCTTTCCTCAGATTAGGAGACCAAAACTGTACGCAATACTCCAGGTGTGGTCTCACCAAGACCCTGTACAACTGCAGTAGAACCTCCCTGCTCCTATACTCAAATCCTTTTGCTATGAATGCTAACATACCATTCGCTTTCTTCACTGCCTGCTGCACCTGCATGCCTACTTTCAATAACTGGTGTACCATGACACCCAGGTCTCGTTGCATCGCCCCTTTTCCTAATCGGCCACCATTCTGATAATAGTCTACCCTCCTGTTTTTGCCACCTCACATTTATCCACATTATACTGCATCTGCCATGCAGTTTCGGAGGAGAATGGTTAGTTTAGAGATACAGTGGGAAAACAGGCCCTTCGGCCCAGCGAGTCCGTGCTGACCAGCGATCCTCGCACACTGAGGACAATAATACCAAGGCAATTAACCTACAAGCCTGCGTGCCTTTGGAGTGTGGGCGGAATCCGGAGCTTCCGGGGAAACCCCAGGCAGATCACGGGGAGAACATTCAAACTCCGTACAGACAGCACCCGCAGTCAGGATCGAACCCGTGTCTGTGGCACTATAAGGCAGCAACTCTATCGCCACACCACTGTGCTGCCCCTGGTTATTGCAGAAAAATAGATTGTAAGGAAAGCCTTTTGAAAAAGTAACTTTGCTATTTGATTTTTCGTACGTCGCCCAAAATTAATTTGGAGTATTTGCATAGTTTCCTAAACCTCCAAGTTGAATAACTGATTCACATTGGAGCATTGTTTATTCTGCAATTGTTGGAGTTTTCGCTGGAGAATTGTTTGTGGGCGGCACAGCGACACAGCGGTAGAGTTACTGCCTCGCAGCGCCATAGACCCAGGTTCAATCCTGGCTACAGGTGCTGTCTGTACGGAGTTTGCACGTTCTCCCTATGACCGCATGGGCTTTTCTCCAAGGTTCTCCGGTCTCCTACCACAGTCCAAAGATTTGTAGGTTAATTGGCTTCAGGAAAAAAAGTGGTGAATTGTCCCCAGTGTGTGGTGTGCATGGTGATTGCCGGTCGGTGTGGACTTGCTGTTTCTCTAAAGTCTAAAGTGAGAAGATTACGGACAGTCGGTCTGTCAAAGAGGACTCTCTCGAACTTCTACAGGTTGCACAGTAGAGAGCATGCTGACCGGTTGCATCGTGGCTTGGTTCGGCAACTTGAGCGCCCAGGAGCGGAAAAGACTGCAGAAAGTTGTGACCACTGCCCAGTCCATCATCGGCTCTGACCTCCCCACCATCGAGGGGATCTATCGCAGTTGCTGCCTCTAAAAGGCTGGCAGCATCATCAAGGACCCACACCATCCTGGCCATGCACTCATCTCCCCGCTGCCATCGGGTAGAAGGTACAGGAGCCTGAAATCTGTTACATACAGGTTCAGGAACAGCTGCTTCCCCACAGCCATCAGGCTATTAAACTCGCCAACAAACAGACTCAGAACTGTAACAGCCTATTGCACTTTATCTGTTTATTTATGTGTGTATTGAATTGAACTGAACTGTTCTCTATTTATCAATTTAGAATCACACTTTATTCGCTAAGTATGTTTTGCAACATACGAGGAATTTCATCGGCCAGGTCAGTCATACAATTAAAAGCAACAGATCACTTCAAAACAACATTTTAACATCAACATCCACCACAGTGACTCCTCCACATTCCTCGCTGTGATGGAAGGCGAAATAAAGTTCAAGTCCTTCCTTTTGTTCTCCCTCGGTCGGGGGCCTCGAGCCCTCTGTTGACGGGACGATCTTGACTCCCATAGCCAGTGGCGTTCGAGCCCTCCGCGTCGAGGCGATCCGTTCCGGATGTTAAGTCCACACCCCACGGTGGGGTTCACGACAGTCCGAGGAGGCCTCCAGCTCCAGCGATGGTGGGCCACAGAGCCCAGAGAACGTGATCCGAAAATTCATCACATCTCCGGGATAGGTAGGAACTTGAAAAAATGTTTCCCCCGATCCCCTCCCCCTCCTCCCCCCCACATAATACATACCAAAGAACATTAAAACAAACTTTTAACTAAATAAAAAATAACAAAGCAAACAGACTGCCGGCAGGGCTGCCATCCCCCCGCCGCCCCTGGTGGTCTAATGCTTACAATATTCTGTTGTGCTGCGGCAAGCGAGAATTTAATTGTCCTATCCGGGACACAGGACAATAAACTCACTTGACTTGACTTGAAAACAGTATTTTTTGAACAGTTTGCTTCTGCAAACAATTAAATTTGTTGCTGCAAGTTGTAATTATTGACTCGGTACTTTATGTTAATTTACTCGTGGCAGTGAGCCCATTCTAGGCGTGGAGAACTGGTGCAGCTGTGGTGTTTTTTTGCATGGTTTTACTGCCTTGGAAAGGATGATTCACGATCCCTCCGGAGGCTCTTATCTATGGCTATGTGAGTAGTTAGATAGTGGATTACGCCACATTCCAGATGCAATCGCGAGGAATCGCGTGTAAACCAAAGTCTAAATCAGGGGCACTTCTGTGATGCATCTGGAAAAAAGGTACCTTTTAACTTTTAGCTGCATATGTCTTTAAAATCCTTGTGTCAAAATGGGTAGTCATGGGCATGATCTCTTTGCCTTGCGGCTGTGTGGCTTTAGTTTTGGAAATCATTCTGCAATTGTACATAGATAAACAAAAATGCAGGAGAAACTCAGCGGGTGAGGCAGTATCTATGGAGCGAAGGAAATAGGCGACGTTTCGGGCCTTGTGCATTTGTACATTGAACTTTGATATAAATGATTACTTTCAGTCCTTACCCCTCACCCCACCTCCAATCTCCTGTTGAAGTGTTGTTTGGTTTCGGGTATTTAAAGAAAATTGGTTGACTGCTTCTAAAAATGTTTACAGTGATTTAAACTTAAGTGCAGGGTACACAAAATGCTGGAGAAACTCAGCGGGTGCAGCAGCATCTGTGGAGCGAAGGAGATGGGCAACGTTTCGGGCCGAAACCCTCCTTCAGACTGGTTTTAAACTTAAGTGCAGTTCTGTTTGGCAATCTTGAATGTACGTATACTAGCTATTTAGTTATGTGATTTGGGAAGCTCAAACGATCTCATCTGAGCATCAATGTAAGATAGACACAGAAAGCTGGAGTAACTCAGCGGGTCGGACACCATCTCTGGAGAAAAGGACAAGGTGACATTTCGAGTCAACCCGAAACCGCACCTATTCCTTTTCTCCAGAGATGCTGTCTGACCTGCTGAGTTACTCCAGCTTCTTACATAGAAACATAGACAATAGGTGCAGGAGTAGGCCATTCGGCCCTTCGAGCCAGCACCGCCATTCAATATGATCATGGCTGATCATCCAACTCGGTATCCTGTACCTGCCTTCTCTCCATACCCCCTGATCCCTTTAGCCACAAGGGCCACATCTAACTCCCTCTTAAATATAGCCAATGACCTGGCCTCAACTACCTTCTGTGGCAGAGAATTCCACAGATTCACCACTCTCTGTGTGAAAAATGATTTTCTCATCTCGGTCCTCAAAGACTTCCCCCTTATCCTTAAACTGTGACCCCTTGTTCTGGACTTCCCCAACATCGGGAACAATCTTCCTGCATCTAGCCTGCCCAACCCCTTAAGAATTTTGTAAGCCTCTATAAGATCCCCCCTCAATCTTCTAATCTTTAATCTTCTTGTGTCTATCTTTGGTCTAAATTATCTCTAAGACTTCCAACAGAACATTCTTGTGTCATATTCAGGACTAGGAATTCTCCTTGTTCTCTATGATTAGTTTAGAGATATAGCGCGGAAACAGGCCCTTCGGTCCATCGGGTCCGCACCGACTAGCGATCCCCGCACATTAACACCATCCTACACACACGAGGGACAATTTTTACATTTACCAAACCAATGAACCTGCAAACCTGTACGTCTTTGGAGTTCCAGTCTAGCTAACATTGCTGCCTTGGTTTTAAGTAACCAGTTTAAAATTAGTTTTTCTTTTCTCTCTCTCTCGGCAACCTTTTTAAAACTTTTTTTCGCAATAAGTCTGGGAAAGTACGGTCAGAGCCTGGCAAAGTTGTATAGTATTGGAAGAAACAGCAGATGCTGGTTTACACCAGCGAGCGGGCAAGATCATCTCTGACCCCTCTCACCCTGGCCACAAACTCTTTGAATCACTTCCCTCTGGAAGGCGACTCCGGACTGTCAAAGCTGCCACAGCCAGACATAAAACCAGTTTTTATCCACGAGTAGTTGCTCTACTCAACAGCCACAAACCTGTAGCCTCCCTTTGATCTGGTATTTTGTTGGTTCACATGCTTGATCAATGGTGTTTTATCATGAATGTTTTATTATTATTAATGTTTAGTGTTTTCTAAGTCATTCGTAACTGTCACTATGTCATGTTGTTACTTGTGGGTGGAGCACCAAGGCAAATTCCTTGTATGTGAATACTTGGCCAATAAACTTACTTACACCGAAGATAGACATAAAATGCTGTCGTAACTCAGCGGGACAGGCAGCATCTCAGGAGAGAAGGAATGTGTGACGTTTTGGGTGGAGAAGGGTCTTTCATTTATCGTTCTATATCTCTCCACATCGTCTTTATCTCTAGTTTCCCTATCCTGTGACTTACAGTTTTAAGAAGGGTCTCGACCCGAAACGTCGCCCATTCCTTCTCTCCAGAGATGTTGCCTGTCCCGCTGAGTTACTCCAGCATTTTATATCTATCTTCAGAGTGATCCCCACTGGATCCTGCTTTAGGTTTTCATAGAGGATTGCTATACTTATTCAATATAGCATGCAAAGATATTTTTTTTTAATATTCCTGCTGCAGTTGACATAGCAGAAGATTTGCATTAAGTTTCTTATAATGATGTAGATTTCCCCTTTGTCACCCAAGAGAATTGAAGTTGGGAAGTGACACTTCGATTAGTTTAATTTACCGCGTAAATTGCGCAGAATTTTTTTTAAACTCTTGCTGTTATAACTATTTAGGTTTCCTGTACTGTAAAAAATGAAAGTTCTTCCTGGTTTCTTTCGGTGCAAGTTTTCAGTTCTGCATTTTTAAAGCAGTAATATTATCTGTATTTGATATAAATTGTAACCAGTTGTTTGTTTATATTTGGAGGGATGGTTAAAGCCCTGTCCCACTGTATGAGTTCATTCAAAGATTTCTTTGGGGTTGGACAGGCTAGATGCAGGAAGATTGTTCCCGATGTTGGGGAAGTCCAGAACAAGGGGTCACAGTTTAAGGATAAGGGGGAATTCCTTTAGGACCGAGATGAGGAAAACATTTTTCACAGAAACGTCACAGAGAGTGGCGAGTCGCTGGAATTCTCTGCCACAGAAGGTAGTTGAGGCCAGTTCATTGGCTATATTTAAGAGGGAGTTAGATGTGGCCCTTGTGGCTAGGGGGAGCAGAGGGTATGGGGAGAAGGCAGGTACGGGATACTGAGTTGGATGATCAGCCATGATCATATTGAATGGCAGTGCAGGCTCGAAGGGCCGAATGGCCTACTCCTGCACCTATTTTCTATGTTTCTCCCGGGTTTGCCCTGATTCGAACTCGGAGATTTACGGTAATGGCCGCTCGTCGGTATTCGGGGCTTTCGTGGAAATTTTTTCAACATGTTAAAAAATCTTCACGAGCTTACCGTGTTTCCCGAGTTCCTGCCGTTAGCGTTACGAGCCGCTAAGAGACGTCCCCGAGCTCCGACGTACCTGCTACGTTCATTCTCCGTGCTTACCACGAGTATGATTTTTTTTTTTTTTTTTAAACTCGGGAGAGCTCTTGAATGAACTCGTACAGAGGGACAGGGTGTATGAAACTGCAGGAAGTGGCTTGTTTGGAAATTAATGGGGGCACTTGAACACTATGCATGAGTTCACCTTATGCATGAGAGCCCGCTGACGGGCTGCGTCACAGTCTGTTACGGGAACTGTTCTGCCCACAGCCGCAAATCGCTGCAGAGAGTGGTGAAGGCGGCACGGCACATGACTGGCAACTGTCTCCCGGCCATTCAGGACATTTTCCACCGGCGGTGCCTGCGGAAGGCACGCAGCATCGTCAAGGACCGCAGCCACCCAGCGCGCAGACTGTTCGCCTCGTTACCGTCAGGCAGACGATACAGGAGCAAGGCTGCACGTACCACCAGACTTAAGAACAGTTTTTACCATCAGGCTTGTAAACTCATAAACACATTTCACATCATATATGTTGATTATCTTATCATTGTCTTTTTACCTTACCAATATCAATTTAATCTTATTTTATCCTTGTTCTATTATTATTGTTCTATTATTATTGCTGAGGTGACCTGTTGTCTTGTCAAACGCATTTTTTGTACAGTTGACCCCCGTGTTAACCAAATAAAATGAATTAAAATTAAAAATTTAAATTGCTTATTAAATCACAAATAGATGACATACAATCACAAATGGCCTAAGCAATAAGAGGGATGCTGGTTAATTTACAAAACTACTCTTACGATTTAATATTTAAGAAAGCATCTATGGAGAGATCCTTCTCCCCATTCCTTCTCTCTGTAGATGCTGCCGCAACCGCTGAGTTTCTCCCGCATTTTTGTCTGCCTTCGCTTTTTTCCAGCATCTGCAGTTCTTTCTTAAATAATAAATTGTAAAAGTAGTTTTGTAACTTAAACCAGCATCCCTCTTATAGTTTAGGCATTTTTGTCTATCGTCTATTTTCGATTTAATTTTTTAATTAAGTTTTATTTAATAACCAGCAATTAACCAATTCATTTAATAAACTTTTTGCCTTCTCTCCATACTCCCTATTGCCACATCCAACTCACACTCTTAAATTTATTTGAGGGCAGAGAGTCAAAATAAAGTATTTTTTTGATCCTTAAGCTTGACCCCTTGTCCTGACTTTTCGGGAACAATCTTCCTCATCTAGCCTGTCCACGGTTCAGAGAGTATAAACCGGTGATCCAGTCTTTCTTCATAAACATCTGAATCAGTCTTGGTGAACCTTCTCTGCACTCCCTCTATGAAATGTGAAGACCAAAACTACGCAATACTCCCAGGTACACAAGACAACGGGTAATTTTATAAATTAACCAGCATTCCTCTTATTGCTTAGGAAGGAACTGCAGATGCTGGTTTACACCGAAGATAGACACATAATGCTGGAGTAACTAAGCGGGGCAGGTAGCATCTCTGTATTGAAGGAAGATGGGAGTGGCGGCGCTGCCCTGGCAGCAGCGGCTCGCCTGCAGTCCGTCTGTTTTTCTTTTTTTTATTGTTTTCTTGTCTTGTTTTAGCGTTAATTTGAGTTATTATGTAGTGTATGTGTGTGGGAGGGGTGGGAGAAACGTTTTTAGTCTCTTCCTTTTGGGGGGGGGGGGACGCGACTTTTCTTGTCGTATCCCCCGTCTCCGTCTCCGCTGAGGCCTAATGGCGGAGCTGACGGCCTCCAACTGCGAGCGACCTCGAGGCTCCGGAGACAGAGCCAGCCAGGACTTACCAGCGCGGGGCTGCGGGGGGCCCTGGCCGGCTTCGGGGCTGCGGCGGGTTCAGGCGTCCCGGCGGCCCGACTCGGAGCTGTGGCGGCGTTCCGGTGGCGGTGGCGGCGGCAGCGACTTCGGAGTTTCGGCCGCGGGCCCAGTGGACGACATCGTCGGGAGCTCGCAGGTCACAGGTTGGTGACCTGTTTTTTTTTTTCTTCCGGAGCTCCTGCGGCAACAGCTGCGTCCGCTGACTGGAGGGCGGCAGCTTCGACCGCCCCGGGCCGCGGAGTGGAAGGCCCGCTCGCGGAGAGCGGTTCACCGCGGCCACCTATTTACGTCACCCAGTGCGGTCACAACATCGATGCATAGGCCCGGTCGCCTCAGCGCAGATCCCTTGAAGAAGGGAAGAGACAAAGACAAGATTTTTGCCTTCCACCACAGTGAGGAGGTGTCTGGTGAACTCACTGTGGTGGATGTTAAATATGTGTTTATTGTGTGTTTTGTTATTTACTATATGTATGACTGCAGGCAACGAAATTTCGTTCAGACCGCAAGGTCTGAATGACAATAAAGTTTTCCATCCATGAACGGATGACATTTTGGGTCGAGATCCAAAGGAATGGGTGCCGTTTCGAAGGATCTCGACCCAAATTCCTTCTCTCCAGAGATGCTGCCTGTCCTGCTGAGTTACTCCAGCAGTTTGTATCTTATCTCCCTTAGCGTTGCATGAATTGTAGGCTTGATGTTTGTGCTCAAGCCTCTGTAGCAGAACTTGATGTCCGATCTCTTGACTCTTGAGGCAAGAATATTTTAATATTTTAACTGAGACCCTTCCTCAGTCTGAAGAAGGGTCTCGACCCAAAACGTCACCCGTTCCTTCTCTCCAGAGATGCTGCCTGGCCAGCTGTTACTCCAGCATTTTGTGTCTATCCTCTTATTACTTACCAGCCTGTCTTTACCTCCTGATATAGGTCCTGATATAGAATCTCGACCTAAAATGTTGACTTTTTTTCTCCTCTCCACCCCACCTCTTACCAACAACAAAGGCTGGTCGACCCCCCCCCCCCCCCCACCCCCCCCCCCCCCCCCACCCCCGCCCCCCCCCCCCCCCACCCCCCCCCACCCCCCCCCCCCCCCCCCCCCCCCCACCCCCCCGCCCCCCCCCCCCCCCCCCCCCCCCCCCCCCCCCCCCCCCACCACCCCCCCCCCCCCCACCCCCCCCCCCACCCCCCCCTCCCCCCCCCCCCCCCCCCCCCCCCCCCCCCCCCCCCCCCCCCCCCCCCCCCCCCCCCCCTTCTCCAGATTCCAGCATTTGATAGTGCCTTAAATCAAAAAGGCAACACAAGTCCGTATCCAAATTAGAACTGTGGGTAGGGATGAACTACAATGTAAGAGAAGGATTTTTTTTTTTAATGTTTATTTTATTAGGAGCAATTGTACAAGAATAAAGCGATCGGCATAACAATTATACAATGGAAGAGGGAAGTAAACTAACTATATTCCAAGAAGCTTTTCTTAATTATGGTCTAATAACAGCAAAAAAACCTATACTTAAATTTTGGAAAAACGCACCCACGCCAACATTCAAAATGTGGATCTCAAACATGTCTGAAACGGTACATCTTGAAGAAATGAGATTCCTCCTACTAGGCAAAGTAGACCAACTCTTAAAGGTTTGGTCTCCGTTTATCAACTTTTTGCAAGCATATGGTGCAACATAACATAACCTTAGAAATTAAATGGTTTAGAACTGGGTGACGGATGGGTAAAAACATGAGATAGGTAGATCTCTCCTAATCTCTCTTTTTTAATTTTTTTTACTTTTTCCTTTCAATCTTTTAACTTCTCATCTCTGTCCTTTATTTATTTTGCTTTCTGTTTCTACTCGCTTGTCTATCTATTCCGACACTCTTTATTTCTCTTTTCTCTCACTGTTCTTTTATTATTGGACCAAAAGTATGAAGTTGTACAAGAATGAAAATATGTATTTATGTATTAGGTACTTAAGTACCAGACTATTGTACTTCTAACAAAAATAAACAAAAAAAAAACAATTATACAATTTCCGCACAGCTTCAGTTTTAACATTTTATAAACTGATAAGTGAATCGGGGGGGGGGGGGGGGGGGGGAAGTAAAAAAGGAAAGAATGAAGAGAAAGAAGGAAAATACAAAAAAAGAGAGAATAAAAGACCCCTGAACTGCCGCAGAAGTGAGAGACAAAAAAAAGAGAAAAGATTAAAAACACGGAGATATGCCCCACTATCTTTCCCTCCCCCCCCCCCCCCCCCCCCCCCCCCCCCCCCCCCCCCCCCCCCCCCCCCCCCCCCCCTTCACCTATCCCAAGCATCGGTTTTAAATTTGTGTTCGGCCATTCTATTGTTGAAGAAATTCAGTGAAACGAGACCGTGTTTTGGAGAATTGGTCTGATTTATCAGCCAAAACAAGCCTTATTCTTTCTAAATGTAGTGTCTCGGTCATTTCTGTGATCCACATCTTCACTGTGGGAACTGTTATCTTTTTCCAGAATTTGAGTCTAAGTTTATTTGTGGTTATGAAGAGAAGGATTTTATCTTGGGTCATAAAATAGTGACTTTACATTTGCCCTTTGCCCTCTTATTTTTGCTGATTCACTTTATGGAATTCATTTGAAGGCCTCGATAGATAACTATCCTTTGGCTGTGCGTTGGTTCAAGTACTCGGGCACCATATCCCCCTAGCTTCCCGCCCACATTCCAGACGCCAGCAGCCCTGCCTGGACGGCTGCTGTCTGCGCGGACTTTGCACGTTCTCCCCGTGACTTTCTCCCATATCTTCGGTTTCCACCCACTCTCCACCCTCTGGAGAGAAGGAATGGGTGACGTTTTACCCACCCACGCTCGGTATAAAATGTAAAACTTGTCCCTTGTGTGTAGGATAGTGTAAGTGCGCGGGGATCGCTGGTCCGGTGTGGCCTGGATGGGCCGAAGAGCCTGTTTATTTCCGCTCTGTACCTCTAAGCTAAACTGAGCACAGAGGTTGGTAAGTTTAAGAAGGAACTGCAGATGCTGGACAATAGACAATAGGTGCAGGAGTAGGCCATTCGGCCCTTCAAGCCAGCACCGCCATTCAATGTGATCACGGCTGATCATCCCCAATCAGTACCCCGTTCCTGCCTTCTCCCCATACCCCCTGACTCCGCTATCTTTAAGAGCCCTCTCTAGCTCTCTCTTGAAAGTATCCAGGCAACCGGCCTCCACCGCCCTCTGAGGCAGAGAATTCCACAGACTCACCACTCTCTGTGAGGAAAAAGTGGTTCCTCGTCTCCGTTCTAAATGGCTTACCCCTTATTCTTAAACTGTGTGTGGCCCCTGGTTATGGACGCCCCCAACATCGGGAACATGTTTCCTGCCTCTCGCGTGGAAAAATCGAAGGTAGATAAAAATGCTGGAAAAACTCAGCGGGTGGGGTTTCCTGCGCTCCATAGATGCTGCCTCCCCCGCTGAGTTTCTCCAGCATTTTTATCTGCCACAGAGGTTGGCAATGTGTGCCTAGTTCTTGCATTTCAAAGCAAGTTTAATGATTAATTCCCAAGGTATTGTACGAAGTTGAAGTTACTGTTTGCCACAGATAACCTGCTGTTAATATTACGAAACGAGGCTGTACTTTGCTTCTGCACAAATGCGTTGACATTGAAGTGTTCCCTGTCCGTGTTAAACGTGGATGCAATGAAAATAGCCAAAAATGTTTGGAACCCCGCTCCTTGATTGACCTTGACTATGTTTTGATTGAGTTCTCCAGGTCATTGACTTTTATTTATTTATTTTTTTATTTCAGAAGGAGCTGAGAGAGCCTGACCTTTTAAAAACACCAGAATGGACGGTGGCCATGTCGATCAAAATGCAGCAGACAAGCAGGCACCCGTGGACTACGGGGTCCAGATCCGCTTCATCGACAACCTCCAGGGCACCCACAAAGTCAAGAAACCCAAGAAGAGCTCGGCCAAGTCGGGAACCTACGGTGTTGTGGTGAGAGTCCAAGGGATTTCGGGCCAGCCGTTTGTGGTGTTGAATAACAGCGACGGGGCCCCGACAGCGCCTGGAGCCTCCGGCAGAGCGGATGGGAGCGTTAAGGATGCTGTCCACGAAGGGGACGGCGCCACCGTAGCCGGCGCACAGACCCGGAGACCAGGCACCAGAGCAACTGAGTTCGAAGTGCCAGAAAACCCTTACGGAGAAACCCCCGCAATCCCGCCACAGCCCCGCGCTGATTCTCAGTGCACCAGCTCTGACGAGGAGACTGGCTCCAAATGTTACACGAAGGTCCACAACTCAAACGTGTACGCGCCGAATAACAAAAGCTTCCTCTCGTACGCAAGCGACGACGGCCGTTTGTCCTTGCCTCGCCGGAGGCCCACGCACCAGGAGGAGCAGTTGAGGAAGTTTAATTCTTACGGATCGCTGCTCATTTCCGACGACGTGGAGTTCTCCAGCGAAGCCGGGCCGAACTACCAGTATTTGCCAGGAGAAAGGCCGGGCTTCAGGGTCCCAAGTCCCGCTGTTTCAGCCAACGGCGAGAGATCGGTGAACAATCTGAATGCAAGAAGTCGGGGGATCTTGGATCACAAGCACCCGGAAAAGCCATGGCCTAATGCCGGATATAATTCCATAAATTTGATGCAGCCGGCGGCCAGAGCTTCCTCTGTTACTGATATTTCATTGAAGTCGGGCGAACCCAGTGAGATAGACACCAAGCCTCTCTCATCCGTGGATTCCCTGATTAGTAAATTCGATGTCAGAGGTGGTCAACAAAGGGGAAGAACGGCAAGGCATAACCGTATCTCGCCCGAAGAACGCCGGCGGTCGCGGAGCCTCGAGGGCCGAAAACCGCAGCCCTCTGGCGCCGGGCTGGACGCGAGGAGAGAAGTCGAGGCTAACCATGGATATGAGACCAGTGGCGGCCAAAAGCCTTACCGGTCCAGTGACATAATGGATGCCGGTATAGACTTCCAACCTGCCAGGATCTTGGAGACCAAGCCTGTAGCGGCCACGAAGGAGTCTCTCTCCCCGATCCAGTTCACGTCTCAGTCTTACGGTTCCGATAAAGGATACACCACTGGATTTCGGAGCAAAGACCAAGGGCTCCTTCCGACCTTCAATACATCCAGCCTCCCAAGGAAATGGGACCAGAACCAAATGGAAATTGAACCCATAGTGGAGAAGAATCATAAAGCTGCGGTCTTTGCTGAACAGAATATAGAGGTATGGGGAATTAAAAATAAAAAAATATTAATGTTTTTTAATTTTTTTTTAAATAGAAGCATTGTACATACATCTTAATCAATAATATGCAACATAATACATTTCGTGTACAACTTCTTTTTTTTCCCTTTTATACACTTCAACCTATAATAGAAAAAGGGAAAGAAGAGAAAAATGTGAATCGTGGTGAAGTGTAGTCCGCAGTGGTTGGCGTTAGATGAATGATGATGGTTAAGTAGACTGCGTGCGTGAGTGTGAAAAACAAAAAGAAAGGATAGAAAAAAGAAAAGCAAAGAAGGCCCCAAAGAGAAGAGGGCCTTAAGTAGCAATGTTACAAGATTTTGAGATTTAAAAAATCAAGTCTGCAATTTATATCATCAGATAAAGCATGAAAAGAAGTTTAATTTTACGCCTGATTCACTTTCATATCTTCAGTATTAAAAAAGTTATGGCCATTTTCATACTCGGAAATTAGCATCTTGTTCCCTATTGCTTTTCCATTGACTTAACACAAAAGCTGTGATCTAGGACAGTCAAAAGCCCATAACCTTTTTAAAAATTAAGAGAACTGAATGAAATTTTCAGTTATTTTTGATTGAAGCATTCTGAAAAAATATGAAACAGTCTTACTTGGATGACCTGAAATTAAAGCATATAATTAGTTAGTTACCCAATTGTAGCTAATTACAAAATTCAATTACTAGATCTAAACATCTATCTATTTCTTAAGAAAATGTTAAAAAGCCTAAGTGTCCAAATAACATTGACACAAGAATTCACAATATAACATGATTTTTAAATCTCGTTGTCATTAATTTATAGGCCTAATTGAAGGAATTTAGTGTTTAATGCCCGTAAATTAATGGCCATTTAAATCAGCTTGCGAGTTGGATTTTCTGGAACACGATGGATTGGAGCGTTGCGGTGAATTTAAACCCCATATCAGCAGGAAAAATACTGCCGGTTCATATGGGGAATAGATCACCGTTTCGCAACATTCAATTTTGATTAAGGTCATAAACAAGCAGGTTTCAGAAAATATGTAAAAAATTTTTAAACTGCCAAATGCGCACACGGCCAGTTCAGAACTGCAGCGCGCTTATGGTAAACAAAAAAGAAGGAAGCCTAACTCTAACGATGCTGCACCATATTACACTTGTAACGTATGGGGAATTTTATCCTGCAGATGTCCGGCCATCTTCTATATCACGTCTTTTCCGGTCGGTCAGTGGCTGGTTACAGATTTGGCTCCTTCAGTCAGCCACTGCGGTGCAGTTCCTGTCGTCAGCATTGCCCGGGATGTGCCACGTGGAGGCTTCTGCTTGCATCCCTTTAAGAGGGAGTTAGATGTGGCCCTTGTGGCTAAAGGGATCAGGGGGTATGGAGAGAAGGCAGGTACAGGATACTGAGTTGAATGATCAGCAGGCTCGAAGGGCCTGATGGCCTACTCCTGCACCTACTTTCTATGTTTCTATCCCAGGAAGGAACTGCAGATGATGGCTTAAACCAAAGATGGAACGCAAAAAGCTGGAGTAATGCCCCCTGTCCCACTTAGGAAACCTGAACGGAAACCTCTGGAGACTTGGCTCCCCACCCAAGGTTTCCGTGCGGTTCCCGGAGGTTTTTGTCCTCCGGCAACCATCTTCAACTAGCATCGCAACCGGCTTCGACTAAAAAAAATTACCGATTTTTAAAACGGAAACCACTTTTGACCATTAGGGAGACTTTGACAAAAACCTCCGGGAACCGCACGGAAACCTTGGGTGGGGCGCAAAGTCTCCAGAGGTTTCCATTCAGGTTTCCTAAGTGGGACAGGGGCATTACTCAGCGGGTCAGGCAGCATCTCAGCTGAAAAGGAATGGGTGACGATTCAGGTCGAGACCCTTCTTCAGTCTGAGAGTCAGGGGAGAGCTTGCATATTCCTTTAGTTAAGAAAGAACTGCAGATGCTGGAAAAACCGAAGGTAGACAAATTCCGGGGAAACTCAGCGGGTGAGGCAGCATCTATCGAGCGAAGGAATGGGTGACGTTTCGGGTCGAGACCCTTCTTGGGATGGCGGGACTGTCATATGAGGAAAGATTGAGAAGACTAGGCTTGTATTCACTGGAGTTTAGAAGGATGAGGGGGGAATCTTATAGAAACATATATAATTATAAAAGGACTGGACAAGCTAGATGCAGGAAAAATGTTCCCAATGTTGGGCGAGTCCAGAACCAGGGGCCAAAGTCTTAGAATAAAGGGGAGGCCATTTAAGACTGAGGTGAGAAAAAAAAAATTCACCCAGAGAGTTGTGAATTTGTGGAATTCCCTGCCACAGAGGGCAGTGGAGGCCAAATCACTGGATGGATTTAAGAGAGAGTTAGATAGAGCTCTAGGGGCTAGTGGAGTCAAGGCATACGGGGAGAAGGCAGGCACGGGTTATTGATTGGGGACGATCAGCCATGATCACAATGAATGGTGGTGCTGGTTCGAAGGGCTGAATGGCCTCCTCCTGCACCTATTTTCTATGTTTCTTCAGTCTGATTCCTTGTTTCCACACTATGGGGAAAATTGACTTTTTTTCTAAACTTATTTTAATGAAGTCTTTTATTTTAAAGTCATTTACTTTTCACTGTCCTGAAGAATTTGTGCAATTAATGATTTTGTGGGTTGTCTGAGTCTGTACCTGTAATGCTGCTGAACACAAGAATATTGTGACAATGAATGGGAGTATGGAACAAGCTGCCAGAGGAGGTAGTTGAGGTTTGGACTATCCCAACATTTAAAAAACAGTTAGACAGGTACAAGGATAGGACAGGTTTGGAGGGATATGGGTCAAATGCGGGCAGGTGGGACTAGTGTAGCTGGGACATGTTGGCCAATGTGGGCAAGTTGGGCCGAAGGGCCTGTTTCAGCGCTGAATCACTCCATGACTCTATAGCAAGGTGAATATGACAAACTTGATGAATTAAGTTTAAGAAAGAACTGCAGATGCTGGAAAAATCGAAGGTAGACAAAAATGCTAGAAAAACTCAGCGGGTGAGGCAGCATCTATGGAATGAAGGAATAGGTGATGTTTCGGGTCGAGACCCTTCTTCAGACTGATGTGGGGGGCAGGGAGGGAGTGAGAAGAAGAAAGGAAGAGGCGGAGACAGTGGGCTGTTGGAGAGCTTGGAAGGGGAGGGGAAGGAGGGAGAAAGCAGGGGCTACCTGAAATTGGAGAAGTCAATGTTCACACCGCTGGGGTGTAAACTGCCCAAGCGAAATATGAGGTGGTGGGCCTCACTCTGGCCATGGAGGAGGCCCAGGACAGAAAGGTCGGATTCGGAATTGGAGGGGGAGTTGAAGTGCTCAGCATTTCTCCAGCATTTTTGTCGACATCCAACTTAATGAATTAGATAACTTTCAGTTTTTCTGTCTGTGATCATTCAACGTCACATATTCCATGAGTTTTGAGGATTATAATTCAGATTCTGTGCACATTCACATTTGCAATCTTGAATTCTCTTTTAAATTCTTATTTGTGTTCACAGTTAAAATCCACCCCTGACCTTTTGAGGGACCAGAAAGCGCACTCTCCTGCCAGCGAGGATCTTACAAAGCAATTAATTTTCGGCCTACTAAAGGAAGGGTAAGTTCTCAATGGAGGTTTAGACCCATCATCATCATCTTCTTGCGTATGGCGTGCACAGTCTAAAGTTGTAGGTCAACTTGTTTCATTTGATCTATTTGTTTGTGCACACCGGGTTGATTGCATTAGTCGAAACAGGGTGGACCGCGTGAAGGTGGCCATCTCCCACCCCAGACCCATCATGAATTGAACCAACTTACAAAGGTGAAACTAGAGGCCATCAAGGCCATGCGATTGATCAATCAAAACTTTATTGCCATTCAGAAAAACATCAGTAAATGCAATTCTAAAGGAAATGTCGTTGCATCTGGCTCCCCGTGCAACACAAAAATATCAGATGGATACAATGGATCTTCTTCTTCGAGTCCGTTGCAATCTCAGACGTCGTTCTGCCAGTATCTGGCGCAGGTCACAGCTGGTCGGGTCGGTTCAGCCAGGTCCTGGGGGCTGCACTGGGGGGGGCGTCGTCACACTCCAGTAGGTGGGACATTGTCCGCACTGCTCCACAGCTGCATGTGTCTTCTGCCTGCTAGTTCCATGCTTTCATGAGTGCTTTGCACCTCCCCTGCTCCACTCGTAATCTGTTGAGGGTCTTCCAGGTTGGCCACGGGAGGTCGTGCCCGCTGGCGAGGCATTCAGTCGGAGTGAACTCCTCTCTCCATCCAGTCGTGGGCTCGTGTGTTGAGCTGGTTCCATTCATCTTTCCAGATGTTGGTCCTTGCTATGTGTTATACAATGGATAAAATGGATAAAAAGATAAAATAGATAATGGTGGCGGCCCATTACATGGCATTCAAGAGTCTGATGGCTCGGGGGAAGAAGCTGTTGCGAAACCTGGCCGTTCTGCTCCTTATATTGCGATATGGTAAATATGGTGATGGTTTTTGCTGATTGTTTGCTGTGACTGAGTAAGTGATTCACTCCAGCCACCTAGATAAAAATGCTGGAGAAACTCAGCGGGTGAGGCAGCATCTATGGAGCGAGGGAACAGGTGACGTTTCGGATCGAGACCCTTCTTCGGACAAAAAGTTATTTTTAACAGCTGTACATGCGTAGTTATGTTACTGCAACTTAAATATACTAACTACAGGAGGAACAGCGATAGAGATGCTGCCTCACAGCGTCGACGAGGGCAGCAGAGTGAACAGTCCATGATGGAGATGTGTGGGGTCCTTTATAATACTGCTGGCCTTGGACAGGCAACGTTTGCTCGCAATGTCCCCGATTGAGGGGACATTTCATGGGTTTTGAGAAACTTGAGCGGGCTTTCGTGGAGACTGAGTTGATAGCACGGGTGAATTTCTAGGGAACTTGGATGAGTGTGTGATAGAGAAGTTAGGGTTGTGCTGAGAGTGAAAAGTGAGGAAGGAGCCTCAACCGGAGTATAAACACTGGCATGTTTCAGCTTTGCAGTCTGTTGCACAGCTTGCATGATTCCACGTAAAGTAAAGTAAATATTCTGGTTATATCTTCCCTTCCTCCCTTTTCAATGTTCCAAGTCTCTGATAATTCTACCGCAGGTGGAAATCTCACTCTTGCCCAGTTCTCTTTGAGAGAATCCAAACTTTAACTATGTTCCCAGGTGCTTCAAGTCAGAAGATAGACACAAGATGCTGGAGTAACTCAGGGGGACAGGCAGCATCTCTGGAGAGAAGGAATGGGTGACGTTTCGGGTCGAGACCTTTCTTCAGACTAAAAGGGTTGTCCCACTGTACGAGCTAATTCAAGAGCTCTCCCGAGTTTAAAAAAAAAATCAAACTCGTGGTAAGCACGTAGCGGGTACGTCGGAGCTCGGGACGTCTCTTAGCGGCTCGTAACACTAACGGCAGGTACTCGGGAAACGCGGTAAGCTGGTGATGACGCGTGAAGATGTTGAAAAATGTCCACGAGAGCCCCGAGTACCGACGAGCGGCCATTATCCTAATTCTCCGAGTTCGAATCGGGGGAAACTCGGGAGAACTCTTGAATTAGCTCGTACAGTGGGACATACCCTTACAGATGGGTCTCATCTGCAGCTCCTTCCTCAACATGTATGCTCTTACTTCCCAATAATTATGTCACAATAAATTCCCTGTAACGTGATCCATTCCAGTTTTTACTTGCATTGTCTGTTAATATGTCATTCCTAATACTGTGTTTATTTCTAGGAGCGTTGAAAGTGATAATTTCTTGAAGAAGAAAGCGAACCTTGTCTTTGACAAACTGCAAGATACCAAAGTAAGACGGTGTGTGGGAACAAAAACCTGCAGATGTTGTTTAACAAAGATAGGCAAAAAATGGTACCCTAGGCCCACCGAGTCCGCACCGACCAGCGACCCTTGCACATTACACTATCCTACCCACACTAGGGACAATTTACACTTCTACCAAGCTAGTTAACCTGCAAACCCGTACATCTTTGGAGTGTGGGAGGAAACCGAAGATCTCGGAGAAAGTCCACGCGATCACGGGGAGAACGTACAAACTCCGTACTGACAGCACCCGTTGTTGGGATCGAACCCGGGTCTCCGGCGCTGCAAGCCTACAACTCTATTGCTGCTCCACTGAGCCCATATCACTCCGTGTACCTGTCTAAATGTTTCTTAAAGCTGCCCAACTTCTGGTGATGTGCAGGGAATAAAATGGGATCGGTGTAAATGGGTGCTTGATGGTTAGTCCGACTTGATGGGCCCAAGGGTCGTTTTTCAAGTACTTGGAGGCTTGTGAATCTTTTTTTAATTTTAATTTTTTAATATTTTTATTAGAAGCCATGTACAGTAGTATAAACTGCGGCATATGACAAAATACATTTTGTGTACAAGTTCTATTTTAAATTTAACAAGAGAGGTAGAACAAGAGAGAAAGAACGAGGAGAAGAACGAGTGGTGATGTGTAAACCCCTAGACTACCAGATGCATTGGTGAGACCAATTCTGGAGTATGGTGTACAATTTTGGTCGCCTAGTTATAGGAAGGATGTCAACAAAATAGAGAGAGTACAGAGGAGATTTACTAGAATGTTGCCAGGGTTCCAGCAACTATGTTACAGAGAAAGGTTGAACAAGTTAGGTCTTTATTCTTTGGAGCGCAGAAGGTTAAGGGGGGACTTGATTGAGGTCTTTAAAATGATGAAAGGGATAGACAGAGTTGACGTGGATACGTTTTTCCCATTGAGGGTAGGGAAGATTCAAACAAGAGGGCATGACATGAGAATTAAGGGACAGAGGTTTCGGGGTAACGTGAGGGGGAACTTCTTTACTCAGAGGGTGGTGGCTGTGTGGAATGAGCTTCCAGCAGAAGTGGTGGAGGCAGGATCGATTTTAACATTTAAGAGTAAAGTGGATAGGTATATGGACGTGAAGGGAATGGAGGGGTATGGTCTGAGTGCAGGTAGATGGTACTAGGAGAAAACAAATGGTCGGCACGGACTGGAAGGGCCGAGAGGGCCTGTTTCCGTGCTGTAATTGTTATATGGTTATATGGTTATGTGCAGTCCAGGGGTGAACAAGGGATAGCCTATCGAAAAATAAAGACACAAAACAATGAAAAAAGAAAAGAGAAAAGGAAAAAAAAGTGACCCTTATGTGTGGATGTACCTGCTTCATATCTCACCCCACCCCTCACCCAGTTCATGAATCGGTTTATTTCCAGAGTTGTGTGGCACCATACTATACTTGTAATGAATCAATAAAAGGAGATCAGATCTTTAAAAATTGTTCTGATTTTCCTGCTAAGACGAGTCTCGTATCTTCAAGATGTATGGAGGCTTGTGAATCTTGACGATCTTTCTGTTTATTCCTCGGGTACAATCTTGAGTGGTAGCAACAGTGCTGAATCATCCTAGGTCGAGACCCTTACGCCATGTGCCACGGTCGTGACACGGCTCCAGTCTTTTGCTTCACTTAATTTTCTTCATGTTCATTCCAGTATGCAGAGTTATCGCCTGATATTGGGAGTCTGGCTGCTCAGAAGAACGATTTGGAGAAGAAGGTGGCTGGGTTGCAGCAAAAACTGGAAGAACAATTAACAGTAAGAACTCTGAACTTCTCAACAACGTGATTCAAATTTTCCATTGCAGGATTGCTATCTCCGCATTCACATAGAAACATAGAACAATAGGTGCAGGAGGAGGCCATTCAGCCCTTCGAGCCTGCACCGCCATTCAATATGATCATGGCTGATCATCCAACTCAGTATCCTGTACCTGCCTTCTCTCCATACCCCCTGATCCCTTTAGCCACAAGGGCCACATCTAACTCCCTCTTAAATATAGCCAACAAACTGGCCTCGACTACCTTCTGTGGCAGAGAATTCCGCAGATTCATCACTCTCTGTGTGAAAAATGATTTTCCCATCTCGGTCCTAAAATACTTCCCCCTTATCCTTAAACTGCGTGACCCCTTGTTCTGGACTTCCCCAACATCGGGAACAATCTTCCTGCATCTAGCCGGTCCAACCCCTTAAGAATTTTGTAAGTCTCCCCTCAATCTTCTAAATTCCAGCGAGTACAAGCCGAGTCTATCCAGTCTTTCTTCATATGGAAGTCCTGCCATCCCAGGAATCAGTCTGGTGAATCTTCTCTGTACTCCCTCTATGGCAAGAATGTCTTTCCTCAGATTAAGAGACTTCTCCGGAGATGCTGCCTGTCCCGCTGAGTTATGGGCCTGTCGCACCGTACGAGGTAATTCAAGAGTTCTCCCGAGTTTCCCCTGATTCGAACTCGGAGAATTACGGAATAGCCGCTCGTAGGTACTCGGGGCTCTCGTGGACGTTTTTCAACATGTTGAAAAAAATTTCACGAGCTTGCCGCGTTTCCCGAGTACCTGCCGTTAGTGTTACGAGCCGCTAAGGGACGTCCCCGAGCTCCGACGTCCCCGCTACGTACATTCTACGTGCTTACCACGAGTTGATTTATTTAAACTCGGGAGAGCTCTTGGGTAAACTCACAAAGCGGGACAGGCCATTTACTCCAGCATTTTGTGTCTCTATCTCCTTAAAAACACGGGCTGCAAGTTACACTGTGGGAGGCCATGGATATTTACAAGCAGTTACTTCAATGATACTCTATTAAACAGCTTTTAGTATTTTTAGTTTGCAGTAACAACATTTAATAATAACTAGTTTTAGCTGTTAGAAATAACTTTGTATTTGAAAACACCTCGTTCCATGTAGTGACCATTAGATGGTTGGAGTGAATCCCTTAGTTTAGAGATACAGCACGGAAACATAGAAACATAGAAATTAGGTGCTGGAGTAGGCCATTCGGCCCTTTGAGCCTGCACCGCCATTCAATATGATCATGGCTGATCATCCAACTCAGTATCCCGTACCTGCCTTCTCCCCATACCCTCTGCTCCCCCTTAGCCACAAGGGCCACATCTAACTCCCTCTTAAATATAGCCAATGAACTGGCCTCCACTACCTTCTGTGGCAGAGAGTTCCAGAGACTCACCACTCTCTGTGTGAAAAAAGTCCTTCTCATCTCGGTCCTAAAGGATTTCCCCCTTATCCTTAAGCTGTGACCCCTTGTCCTGGACCTCCCCAACATCGGGAACAATCTTCCTGCGTCTAGCCTGTCCAACCCCTTAAGAATTTTGTAAGTTTCTATAAGATCCCCTCTCAATCTCCTAAATTCTAGAGAGTATAAACCGAGTCTATCCAGTCTTTCTTCATAAGACAGTCCTGACATCCCAGGAATCAGTCTGGTGAACCTTCTCTGCACTCCCTCTATGGCAATAATGTCCTTCCTCAGATTTGGAGACCAAAACTGTACGCAATACTCCAGGTGTGGTCTCACCAAGACCCTGTACAACTGCAGTAGAACCTCCCTGCTCCTATACTCAAATCCTTTTGCTATGAAAGCTAACATACCATTCGCTTTCTTCACAGCCTGCTGCACCTGCATGCCTGCTTTCAATGACTGGTGTACCATGACACCCAGGTCTCGCTGCATCTCCCCTTTTCCTAATCGGCCACCATTTAGATAATAGTCTGCTTTTCTGTTTTTCCCACCAAAGTGGATAACCTCACATTTATCCACATTATACTGCATCTGCCAAACATTTGCCCACTCACCCAGCCTATCTAAGTCACCTTGCAGTCTCTTAGCATCCTCCTCACATTGCGCCCCAGCTTAGTGTCATCTGCAAACTTGGAGATATTGCCTTCAATTCCCTCATCCAGATCATTAATGTATATTGTAAATAACTGGGGTCCCAGCACGGACCCTTGAGGTACCCCACTAGTCAATGCCTGCCATTGTGAAAAGGAGCCGTTTACTCCTACTCTTTGCTTCCTGTTTGCCAGCCAGTTCTCTATCCACATCAATACTGAACCCCCAATGCCGTATGCTTTAAGTTTGTATACTAATCTCTCATGTGGGACCTTGTCGGAAGTCCAGGTCCAGGTACACCACATCTACTGGTTCTCCCTTATCTACGCTACTAGTTACATCCTCGAAAAATTCCACTAGATTCGTCAGACATGATTTGCCTTTCGTAAATCCATGCTGACTTTGTCCAATGATTTCACCACTTTCCAAATGTGCTGCTATCCCATCTTTAATAACTGACTCTAGCAGTTTCCCCACTACCGATGTTAGACTAACTGGTCTGTAATTCCCTGTTTTCTCCCTCCCTCCCTACTTAAAAAGAGGGGTTACGTTTGCTACCCGCCAATCCTCAGGAACTACTCCAGAATCTAAAGAGTTTTGAAAGATTATCACTAATGCATCCACTATTTCCGAAGCTACTTCCTTAAGTACTCTGGGATGCAGCCTATCTGGCCCTGGGGATTTATCGGCCTTTAATCCATTCAATTTACCCAACACCACTTCCCGACTAACCTGGATTTCACTCAATTCCTCCTTTGACCCGCGGTCCCCTGCTATTTCCGGCAGATTATTTATGTCCTCCTTTGTGAAGACGGAACCAAAGTAGTTATTCAATTGGTCCGCCATATCCTTGTTCCCCATGATCAACTCACCTGTTTCTGACTGCAAGGGACCTACATTTGTTTTAACTAATCTCTTTCTCTTCACATATCTATAAAAACCTTTGCAGTCAGTTTTTATGTTCCCTGCCAGTTTTCTTTCATAATCTATTTTTCCTTTCCTAATTAAGCCCTTTGTCCTTCTCTGCTGGTCTCTGAATTTCTCCCAGTCCTCTGGTATGCTGCTTTTTCTGGCTACTTTGTACACAACATCCTTTGCTTTGATACTATCCCTGATTTCCCTTGTTATCAAGGAAAGAGGCCCTTCAGCCCGCTGAGTCCCTGCCGACCAGCAAATCCCCGCACACTAACACTACCCTACAAGCACTAGGGGTAATTTACATATATACCAAACCAATTAGCCTAATTTGGAGTGTGTGAGGAAACTGAAGATCTCGGAGAAAACCCACGGGGAGAACGTGCAAACTCTGTACAGACAGCACCCGGCGCTGTGAGGCAGCATCTCTGTCTCTGTGCCTCCTGTATTTAGTATATTTAGGTTGCAGTAACATAACTACGCATGTACAGCTGTTAAAAATACCTTTTTGCCTGAAGAAGGGTCTCGATCCGAAACGCCACCTATTCCTTCGCTCCACAGACGCTGCCTCACCCGCTGAGTTTCTCCAGCATTTCTATCTACCTTTTGCATTTGAAAATAGCTTCTTGTCTCATGGAGTGACCTGGAGTGAATCACTTACTTGGTCATGATGAACAATCAGCATTTTCACCACCACCCCCATGGTCCGTTATAGCGAGAGTTATCTGCGCACCTATGTAATTAGCGCACGTGTTCAGGGAAAGCGAAACAACTGGCCATCCTTGGCTGATCATTGTGAGAGAGCTAGATAGGGCTCTTAAAAATAGCGGAGTCAGGGGATATGGGGAGAAGGCAGGAACGGGGTACTGATTGGGGATGATCAGCCGTGATCACAATGAATGGCGGTGCTGGCTCGAAGGGCCAAATGGCCTCCTCCTGCACCTATTGTCTATGTTTCTAACTTGCCTAAACCTATGCTTCTTCTTGCGTATGGCGTGCACAGCCTAAAGTTGTAGGATAACTTGTTCTATTTGATTGTGCACGCTGGGTTGATTGCATTCGTCGAAACAGGGCGGACCACGTGAAGGTTGCAATCTTCCACCCCTAAACCGATGCTAATAAGTATGAAGTCTGAGGAAGGATCTTGACCCAAAACGTCGCCTATCCATGTACGGCGCGATGGCTGCTCGGCGCGCCCTGTATCTCTAAAGTTGGGGTGGCACGGTGGCGCAGCGGTTGAGTTGCTGCCTTGCAGCGCCAGAGTCTCTGGTTCGATCCTGACTACGGGTGCTGTTTGTCCATAGATCGTACATTCTCCCTGTGCCCACGTGGGTTTTCTCCCCACACTCCAAAGACGTGTGGGTATGTAGGGTTCATTGGCTTTGGTTAAAAGTTATAACGTGTCCCTAGTCTGTAGGGTAGTGCTGGTGTACAGGACGATCGCTGGTCGGCGCGGACTGAGTGGGCCGAAGGGCGCGTTTCAGCGCTGTATCTCTAATGTCAGTTACGGCGGCACCTAGTGGCGGCGACCTGAAATGGAACAAAAGAATGCAGGAATATGGGTTGCTGTAGGAAGAAAGGTTTCGACCCGAAACGTTGCCTATTTCCTTGGAAAAGAAGGGTTTTGGCCTGAAACGTTGCCTATTTCCTTCATGAAGAAGGGTTTTGACCTGGAACGTTGCCTATTTCCTTGGCAAAGAAGGGTTTTGGCCCGAAACGTTGCCTATTGCCTTCATGAAGAAGGGTTTTGACCTGGAACGTTGCCTATTTCCTTGGCAAAGAAGGGTTTTGGCCCGAAACGTTGCCTATTTCCTTCATGAAGAAGGGTTTTGACCCGTAACGTTGCCTATTTCCTTCATGAAGAAGAGTTTTGACCCGAAACGTTGCCTATTTCCTTCATGAAGAAGGGTTTTGACCCGAAACATTGCCTATTTCCTTCATGAAGAAGAGTTTTGACCCGAAACGTTGCCTATTTCCTTCATGAAGAAGAGTTTTGACCCGAAACGTTGCCTATTTCCTTCATGAAGAAGAGTTTTGACCCGAAACGTTGCCTATTTCCTTCGCTCCATGGATGCTGCGTCACCCGCTGAGTTTCTTTAGCGTTTTTTTTAAATAGTTTTTTATTGGAGGGGAGAAAAAAAAGAAAAAAATCACAGTACATCTGATGTATAGCATTACATTTTCCTCCATTTTGTTTTTTATAAATAATAATAATAATAATAATAATATAAACAAAATAATCCTAACCCACCCTCCCTAAACGCCCCTTGGCAGTTTATTTTTTCACAATCCAAATTTATCACAAAATCAAATGCACTTTTTAACAATAATAAAGTAACAAAACAGAATAAAGGCAGATCCCCACTTAATGTCAAGTGTCCTCAGTCAACAGGTTGTTCCTTTAGACCCTCAAAGTATGATAAAAAAGGGTTCCCATTTCAAATAATTTGTTAAAGAAGGAACTGCAGATGCTGGAGAATCGAGGGTTACACAAAAAGCTGGAGAAACTCAGCGGGTGCAGCAGCATCTAAGGAGCGAAGGAGATAGGCGACGTTTCGGGTCGAGACCCTTCTTCAGACTGGTCAGGGATCAGGGAAACGAGAGATATAGACGGTGATGTGGAGAGATAAAGAACAATGAATGAAAGATATGCAAAAAAGTATCAATGATAAAGGGAACAAGCCATTGTAAGCTGTTTGTAGTGTGAAAATGAGAAGCTAGTACGACTAGGGTGGGGGAGGGAGATGGAGATAAGAGGGAATGCCAGGACCCGAGGGCTGAGGGAGAGGTGGGAAGGGGAGGAGACAGCAAGGGTTAACAGAATTGTTCAGACAGAGAATTCAATGTTCAAGCCCAAAGGATGCAGACTCCCCAAGCGGAATATGAGGTGCTGTTCCTCCAACTTGCGGTGTTGCTCACTCTGGCCGTGGAGGAGGCCCAGGACCGAGAGGTCGGATGCGGAATGGGAGGGGGAGCGATCGCCAAGCCTCCGCGTTTCGCCGAACACCTCCGCTCGGTCCGCAAAAACCAACCCGACCTCCCGGTGGCTCAGCACTTCAACTCCCCCTCCCATTCCGTATCCGGAGAAACTCAGCAGAATAGGCGACGTTTCGGGTAGAGACCCTTCTTCAGACTGAAGAAGGGTCTCGACCCGAAACGCCGCCTATTCCTTCGCTCCATAGATGCTGCCTCACCCGCTGAGTTTCTCCAGCAGTTTTGTCTACCTTCGATTTTTCCAGCGTCTGCAGTTCTTTCTTGAGCAGAACTATCCCTGGAATGAGTGGGTTAACACATGGTGAGTGTTTGACGGCACTGGGCCTGTACTCGCTGGAGTTTAGGATGGGGGGGGTGCCTCATTGAAACACACCGAATAGTGAAATGCCTGGATAGAGTGGAGAGGGTGTTTCCACTAGAAACAGAGATAGAAACATAGACAATAGGTGCAGGAGGAGGTCATTCGGCCCTTCGAGCCAGCACCGCCATTCATTGTGATCATGGCTGATCGTCCGCTATCAATAACCCGTGCCTGCCTTCTCCCCATATCCCTTGACTCCACTAGCCCCTAGAGCTCTATCCAACTCTCTTTGGCATCCACTGCCCTCTGTGGCAGGGAATTCCATAAATTCACAACTCTCTGGGTAAATAAAAAAATTCTCACCTCAGTCTTAAATGGCCTCCCATTTATCCTAAGACTGTGTGGCCCCTGGTTCTGGACTCGCCCAACATTGGGAACATTTTTCCTAGTTTGTCCAGTCCTTTTTATAATTTTATATGTTTCTATAAGATACCCCTCATCCTTCTAAACTCCAGTGAATACAAGCCTAGTCTTTTCAATCTTTCCTCATAGGACAGTCCCACCATGGGAGAGTCTAGGACCAGAGGTTACAGCCTCAGAATTAAAGGACGTTCCCTTAGGAAGGAGATGGGGAGGAGTTTCCTTAGTCAGAGGGTGGTGAATCTGTGGGATTATTTGCCACAGGCGGCTATGGAGGCCACAAGTCAGTGGATATTTTTAAGGCAGAGATAGATATATTAACCATATAACCATATAACAATTACAGCACGGAGACAGGCCCTCTCGGCCCTTCCAGTCCGTGCCGACCATTTGTTTTCCCCTAGTCCCATCTACCTGCACTCAGACCATACCCCTCCATTCCCTTCACGTCCATATACCTATCCACTTTACTTTTAAATGTTAAATTAGTGCGGGTGTCGGGGGTTATGGGGAGAAGGCAGGAGAATGGGGTTGGGAGGGAGAGATAGATCAGGCGTGATTGAATGCTTACTGCCTATTATGCCTCCTGGTATGTGGGGCAGCAACAAAGATCCTCCGCTCCTTTCTGTTCTGGACATGCTTCTGGACACTACCCCAGGTCAGGTATTCATCCGAGCATCTGTCGACAGCCCTGGAAGTCCATCACGCCCAGTAGCGTTGATTCCTTCAGTTGCTGTTTCTGTGACATATTTGTTTTACGAGACAGGGTTGTTAGCCCTGTGCTCAATCCCCAACCTGGAGGACCAGTGGATCGCACTTTGTCTCGCCTCTGTCCTTCCACCTGCCCAGCGTGGGAGACCCTAACAGGAGACGAATCTCCCGCTGGCCTAGCTCTAGGGGTCACTGAGGCACAATAAGGCTCGCCCCAAGGCTGTGTCCTAAGCCCCCTGCTGTTTAGTCTGCTTACACACGACTGTACTGCTAGACTCAACAACAACTTCATCAACAAGTTCGCTGATGACACAACAGTGGTGGGTCTCATCAGTGACAATGATGAGTCGGCGTACAGGATGGAGGTGGAGCTGCTCACAGGATGGTGCTAATCCCACAACTCATTCTCAACGTGGGAAAAACGAAGGAGATGGTGGTTGACTTCAGGAGGGCAGGAAAACAACGCCATACACCTCTGCACATCGATGGAGCTGATGTGAAAAGGGTCAGCAGTGTGAAGTTCCTAGGACTCCACCTGTCAGATGACCTGACGTCCACGACCAACACCACAGCACTGGTCAAGAGAGCCCAGCAGCGACTACACCCTCTCCGAAGACTACGGAAAGCAGGTCTCCTCACTGCACACCTACGAACTTTTTATAGGGGGACAATCGAGAGCACATTAACCTACGGCATCACCTCCTGGTTCGGGAGCTGCAAGGCGTACGAACGGCACCAACTGGACAGGATTGTGAAGACCACCAGCAGGATTATTGGTGCTCCACTCCCTTTCCTGCTGGACATATACAGGAAGAGATGTATCAGCAGAGCCATCTCCATCATCAAAGACCCCTACCCCCCATCGCATCACATATTCTCCATCCTGCCATCTGGGAAGAGGTGCAGGAGCATCAGCTGCAAAACCAGCAGGATGCTCCTCAGCTTCTTCCCGCAGGCAATTAGACTGATAAACGGACTTTGCCCCCTGCCAAAGTATCGCGCACCAAACACCAACCTGGACACACTGAAGCAGAGCCATTGTCGTGCCGCTGCCGATCGGAACTCATGATATATGTATTTTTATTTTTATTTCTATTTATTTTTTTACCGCACACTGAATGGACACTGGTTGAGCAACGTTTTTTCGATTCCTCTGGGTGTGTAAGTACTCAGGAAAAATGATAATAAAGATATACAGTACAATACAATATACAATACAACAAGGTTGCAATCCAACGGGGAGCATGATTGAATGGCAGAGCAGACTTGTGTGTGTGTGCTGCAGTGTGTGCGCAGTTTTGGTCCCCTAATTTGAGGAAGGACATTCTTGCTATTGAGGGAGTGCGGCGTAGGTTCACCAGGTTAATTCCCGGGATGGCGGGACTGTCATATGCTGAGAGAATGGAGCGGCTGGGCTTGTACACTCTAGAGTTTAGAAGGATGAGAGGGAATCTCATTGAAACATATAAGATTGTTAAGGGCTTGGACACACACAGTTTAAGAATAAGGGGTCGGCCATTTAGAACGGAGACGAGGAAACACTTTTTCTCACAGAGAGTGGTGAGTCTGTGGAATTCTCTGCCTCAGAGGGCGGCGGAGGCCGGTTCTCTGGATGCTTTTGAGAGAGAGCTAGATAGGGCTCTTAAAGATAGCCGAGTCAGGGGATATGGGGAGAAGGCAGGAACGGGGTACTGATTGGGGATGATCAGCCGCGATCACATTGAATGGCGGTGCTGGCTCGAAGGGCCAAATGGCCTCCTCCTGCACCTATTGTCTACTGTCTATCTCTGGTAAAAGGAATAGGTGACGTTTCAGGTCCAGATTTCTTCCGACTGAGAGTCAAGGGAAAGGGAAATGAGAGATGTAGAAGGTGCATAGAACAGATGAATGAAAGATATGGAAAAATGTATCGGGGGGGGGGGGGGGGGAGGAAGGTGGAGCCTACAATGGTCCATGGGCCGATAGGCCTTATTCTGCTCCTGATCAGTTCTATGTGTTTAGTCTTTATTTGTTAAAATTGATATATTCTTCATTTTTCTCGCTTGGCCACCTTCGATTGTGCAGAATCATCAGCGGATGGGCGTGGAGGAGAATGCGAACACGCTGGTGCTGCAGGACCTGCGGCTGCAGCTGGAGGAGAGTGTTGAGGAGCGGACGCAGTTGCACTCGTTGTACCAGAAGAACAGGAAGGAGCTCCAGCACCACATTGATGCGTAAGGGCATGTGGCTGGCTAACTCTTTGTTTCAACTCCTCCATTCATTCCTTGCTTCCCACGACAACGCAACCAGCGACCGATCACAAACCTTCAGTGTGTGTGTAGGAAAGAAATGCAGTTGTTGGTTTAAATCGAAGGTGGACACAGAATGCTGGAGTAACTCGGCGGGTGAGGCAGCATCTCTGGAGAGAAGATTGGGCGACATTTCGGGTCGAGACCCTTCTTCAGACTGATGTTGACTGGAGAGACAATAGACAATAGGTGCAGGAGTAGGCCATTCGGCCCTTCGAGCCAGCACCGCCATTCAATGTGATCATGGCTGATCATCCCCAATCAGTACCCCGTTCCTGCCTTCTCCCCATATCCCCCGACTCCGCTATTTTTAAGAGCTCTCTCTTGAAAGCATCCAGAGAACCTGCCTCCACCGCCCTCTGAGGCCGAGAGGATGTGTTCTGTTAAACGGGGTGGGAGATTGCAACCTTCACGTGCTCCTGCCCTGTTTCGACGAATACAGTCAAATAAGATCAAATAGAACAAGTTGTCCTACAACTTTAGGCTGTGCACGCCACACGCAAGAAGAAGATCTGTTAAATTAATTAGAACTGGAGTCGAGGGTTATGGGGAGAAGGCAGGAAAATGGGATTAGGAGGCAGAGATCAGCCCTGATTGAATGGCGGGGTGGACTCGATGGGCCAAATGGCCTAATTCTACTCCTGTAAACATGTGAACCTGGAGATGGAACCCAAGTCAACAGAAATATCGCCCATTCCTTCTCTCCGGAGATGCTGCCTCACCCGCTGAGTCAATCCAGCATTTTGTGTCTACCTTAGAATCCTTCAGGTTTAGTTTAGAGGTACAGTGCGGAAATAGGCCCCTCGGCCGACCGATCCTGCACCAACCGGTGATTTTCCACCTGCACATCAACACTACCACACTCACACTCACACTCTCGCTCTCGCTCTTACTCTCACACTCTCACACTCTCACACTCACTCACTCTCTCTCACACACTCTCTCTCACACACTCTCTCACACTCTCACACTCTCACACTCACTCACTCACACTCACACTCTCTCACACTCACACTCACACACTCACACTCTCACTCACTCACTCACACTCTCTCTCACACACTCTTACTCTCACACACTCTCACTCTCACACTCTCACACGCTGTAACGATACGATTGAACTTTATTCATCCCAGGAGGGAAATTGGTCTGCCAACAGTGCTAAAACTGCAAGATACATTAAATATGAAATTAAACTGATGAGTGGAAAGGATTGGGGGTATGGGGAGAAGGCAGGAACGGGGTACTGATTGGGGATGATCAGCCGTGGTCATAATTGAATGGCGGTGCTGGCTCAAAGGGCCGAATGGCCTCCTCCTACACCTATTGTCTATCATGTATAGCATAGAAACGGGTGCTTCTGCCCAGCTTGTCCATACCAACCACGTTGCCCTGTTTCTGCCCCTCTATCTCTAAGATGAAGTTGCGAGTGGCTATCTTGCTGTTTATTTGTTCATTCTTTCTTCCCCCAGTTCGATGACGTTGAAGATGGAGAAGGATACGTTGGAAGCGGAGATGAGAGATTTGCAGGAAGAAATGTTGATATTGCAGAAGGAGCTGAGGAGTGTCCGCAAATCTGCAGAAGATGGCGAAGTCCAGGAGGTCTTGCAAGTACGCGACTTTTCCTGTGCATGCTTAACGGGCTGTCCCACTTGTCATAGTGGCAGCAGTTGGCCGGAAGATTTTCAACATGTTGAAAATACGGCGGCAACCAGAAAAAGGTACGGGGGGTGACGCCTGTATGGCCGTGAGTAGTCGCCCAAAGAGTCGTACCTTTTTCTGGTCGTCGCTGGCTTTGCAACGTTTGAAAAACTCCGGCCACCTGCTGCCACCGTGACCGTAAGTGGGACAGGCCCCTTCACTCAAATGTCCTCCTCTCTCAAGAGAGTTCATTCCGTAAACGTTCATCTTTAATCTTTAAACCCCTGTCCCACGGTGCGAGTTCATTCCAAGAGTTCTCCCAAAGTTTGCCCTGAATCAAACTCGGAGATTTACGGTAATGGCCGCTCGTCGGTACTCGGGGCTCTCGTGGACATTTTTCGACGTGTTGAAAAATCTTCACGAGTCTTCCCGTGCTTACCTGCCGTTAGCGAGTTTTCCCGAGCGCTAAGAAATGTCCCTGAGCTCCGACGTACCCGCTACCCGAATAGTTCATTCTCTGTGCTTACCACGAGTTTGATTTTTTTTAAACTCGGGGGAGCTCTTGGAATGAACTCGTACCGTGGGACAGGGTTATTATACTTCTCCTGAAATAAATGCATCAGAATTTTGTTCCCCCTCCTCTTCTCTTGTACCACTTTAATAATATTTAAACCGGCCCTTCTTCGGTCCATCCAGTCTAGCATTTTGTGTCTATCTTAAAGAGTTGGGAATTGTGCAGCCGGATGATTGACGTGGTGTGGGGAAGGTGCTAAGTCAGTCTGGGCTCGGGGGCGAATGGGGAGGAGGGAGGAGGTGTGGGGGTGTTTATGGGGGAGGAGTGGGAGGAGGGAGTTGATTTGTAGAGCTTACCTCAAGTTTGAGAATTCAACGTTCAAATAATTGGCAAGTTTGGTCTGTGGCAGAGAATTCCACAGACTCACAACTCTCTGTGAGAAAAAGTGTTTCATTTAGAACGTCTCCGTTCTAAATGGCTTACCCCTTATTCTTAATCTGTGTGTGGCCCCTGGTTCTGGACTCCCCCAACATCGGGAACATGTTTCCTGTCTCTAGTGTGTCCGAGCCCTTAACAATCTTATGTTTCAATAAGATCCCCTCTCATCCTAAACTCCAGAGTATATTGAACATGTCCTCAAGCACCCTTTCATTTTACTAGATCGGGAACCTGTACAGACCCGTAAGAAGCATTTGATTTCATACATTCTCACTCAAGAGGAGAGTGCTGGACTCTAACCCATGTGTAGATCAGCCAATTCTTAAGATAGTACCTTCTTCAAACGATTAGCACGGGCACAACCTGTTTGGCCTCTGGTTATCCCATGAGACTGTACTCACTCTATACTCATGACTGCGTAGCCGGTCATAGTGCGAACTCCATCATCAAGTTCGCTGACGGCACCACTGTTGTGGGACGTATCACTGAAGGGGATGAGTCGGAGTACAGAAGAGAGATCGAGCGACTGTCCATATGGTGCCAGCACAATAACCTGGCCCTCAACACCAGCAAAACCAAGGAACTGATTGTGGACTTTGGAAGGGGTAGGATGGGGACCCACAGTCCCGTTTATATCAACGGGTCGATGGTGGAGAGGGTCAAGAGCTACAAATTCCTGGGCGTGCATATTTCTGTAGATCTCTCCTGGTCGGAGAACACTGATGCAATTATAAAGAAAGCACGTCAGCGCCTCTACTTCCCGAGAAGATTACGGAGAGTCGGTCTGTCAAGGAGGACTCTCTCTAACTTCTGCAGGTGCACAGTAGAGAGCATGCTGACCGGTTTGCATCGTGGCTTGGTGCGCAACATGGAGGGGCCCTGGTGGGGTAAAAACTACAAAAAGTAGTAAACACTGCCCAGTCCATCATCAGCTCTGACCTTCCTTCCATCGAGGGGATCTATCGCAGTCGTTGCCTCAAAAAAGGCTGGCAGCATCATCAAGGACCCACACCATCCTGGCCCCACACTCATCTCCCCGTTCTACTACTCGATAGAATTTAGAAGATTGAGGAAGGCTCTTATAGAAACTTTCAAAATTCTTAATGGTTTGGACAGGCTAGATGCAGGAAGATTGTTCCCGATGTTGGGGAAGTCCAGGACAAGGGGTCACGGTTTAAGGATCAGGGGGAAGGCTTTTAGGACCGAGATGAGAAAAACATTTTTCACACAGAGAGTGGTGAATCTGTGGAATTCTCTGCCACAGAAGGTAGTTGAGGCCAGTTCATTGGCTATATTTAAGAGGGAGTTAGATGGGGCCCTTGTGGCTAAAGGGATCAGGGGGTATGGAGAGAAGGCAGGTACAGGATACTGAGTTGAATGATCAGCCATGATCATATTGAATGGCGGTGCAGGCTCGAAGGGCCGAATGGCCTCCTCCTGCACCTATTTTGTATGTGTCTATGTTCTGTATTCATGCCTACTATATTCTGTTGTGCTGAAGCAAATATGTGCTATCTGGGACACACGGGACACACATGTGCTATCTGGGACACACATGTGCTATCTGGGACACATGACAATAAATTCTCTTGACTTGCCTTTTGACAGGAGTTGGCAAGAGCCAAAGAGGAGCTGGATATGGTTGCTACTGCGAAAAAGACCACGGAAGACATACTGCGGCAGAGGGAACGGGAGCTGACAGCCCTGAAGGGGGTGTTGAAAGAAGAAGTGAGCAGCCATGATAAAGCGATGGAAGAACTTACAGCCCAGTACCAGAAGGATATGGAGCAGCTGAGGAAAAATATCGATGAGGTGTCTCGGGTGAGTGGGAATTATTTCCTGTTAAACCATTTTCTTTTTCCTAAATAGACACCAAACGCTGGAGTAACTCAGCGAGACAGGCAGCATCTCTGGATAGAAGGAATGGGTGACGTTTCGGGATGAGACCCTCTTCAGCCTGACGTTTCAGGATAAGACCCTTCAGACTGATGTTTAGGGTTGAGACCCTTCTTCAGACTGATGCTCTGGGTCGAGACCGAGTCGAGGACCCTTCTTCAGACTGAAGTTTCGAGTCGAGACCCTTCTTCAGACTGAAGTTTCGAGTCGAGACCCTTCTTCAGACTGATGTTTCGGGTCGAGACCCTTCTTCAGACTGAAGTTTCGAGTCGAGACCCTTCTTCAGACTGAAGTTTCGAGTCGAGACCCTTCTTCAGACTGAAGTTTCGAGTCGAGACCCTTCTTCAGACTGCCGATTTGGGACGAGACCCTTCTTCAACCTGGAGGAACTCTACTTCAGAAGGCTCCAGATCCGTTGCCTGTCCATTTCTGTTGGCTGCCTGGCCTGCTGAGTTCCACCCTGCAGTTTGTTTTTTTATTTTCCTTAAGTTTCCAGCGTCTGCAGGCTCTTTACCAGCCTGGTAAATTCATCATCGACATTACAAACGGGTGGATTCGGGTCGACAGTTTGCACTTGTAGTCAATTGCCTCTTCCACACAATCGTTCTGTCCTGGGCTGAAGTTTGATTGTCAGTGAAACCCGTTTGCTGCCCGCACAAACAGTGCCCTGATTGTATTATCAGAATGCTGTCTGGAAAATAGAGTAGATAGGGATGGAGACCGACATGTCGCATTAACAAAACAAAGCACTGACTAACTGTGGCATCGTCTGGCTTCTAATTGGCGTGGCAGATGGAGGAGGAGGAAAAGGGAATGCAAACTAACCCTAACCCAACCGCAAATTGGCGGAACAGCGCCTCATATTTAGCTTGGGCAGCTTACACCCCAGCGGTATGAACATTGATTTATCTAACTAAGTGTCCCTTGCATCCCTTCTCCCTCTCTCCGTCCCTCCCCCACCCGAGTCATTGCACTAGTTTCAAAGTCATCTTGTCTCATTGTCGGCAGACAAAAATGCTGGAGAAACTCAGCGGGTGAGGCAGCATCTATGGAGAGAAGGAATAGGTTATTCTTACAATAAAGGGGAGGTCATTTAAGACTGAGGTGAGAAAAAAACGTTTTCACCCAGAGAGTTGTGAATTTGTGGAATTCCCTTCCACAGAGGGCAGTGGAGGCCAAATCACTGGATGGATTTAAGAGAGAGTTAGATAGAGCTCTAGGGGCTGGTGGAGTCAAGGGATATGGGGAGAAGGCAGGCACGGGTTATTGATTGGGGACGATCAGCCATGATCACAATGAATGGCGGTGCTGGCTCGAAGGGCCGAATGGCCTCCTCCTGCACCTATTTTCTATGTTTCTATGTGACGTTTCAGATCGAGACCCTTCTTCGGACTGATGTGGGGGGGGGGGGCGGACGGGAAGAAGAAAGAAAGGAAGAGGCGGAGACAGTGGGCTGTGGGGGAGCTGGGAAGGGGAGGGGAAGGAGGGAGAAAGCACGGACTACCTGAAATTGGAGAAGTCAATGTTCATACCGCTGGGGTGTAAAGTGCCCAAGCGGAATATGAGGTGCTGCTCCTCCAATTTGCGGTGGTAGACAAAAATGCTGGAGAAACTCAGCGGGTGAGGCACCATCTATGGAGAGATGAAACGGACGATGTTTCGGGTCGAGACCCTTACACCCCACAGGATCCATGGAGTCATTTCCCTGCAGTTAAGAG
This sequence comes from Okamejei kenojei, assembly GCA_035221665.1. Taxonomy (NCBI): domain Eukaryota; kingdom Metazoa; phylum Chordata; class Chondrichthyes; order Rajiformes; family Rajidae; genus Okamejei; species Okamejei kenojei. The sequence goes on along the minus strand of JAVHYY010000449.1, from coordinate 158,179 downwards.
AAAGAAATTAGAGTCCTCTGTGACGGAGCTGTTGGGAATAAACCGTGACAGGGACCTTTGCAAACCTCTCCAGACTCGCTTGGCAAATCCACACTCTAACATAGAAAATAGGTGCAGGAGTAATTTTAATTTTTTAGCTTTGAGCTAGAGGAAAAGAAAGGAGAAAGGATTTGAGTATAGGAGCAGGGAGGTTCTACTGCAGTTGTACAGGGTCCTGGTGAGACCACACCTGGAGTATTGCGTACAGTTTTGGTCTCCTAATCTGAGGAAAGACATTCTTGCCACAGAGGGAGTACAGAGAAGGTTCACCAGACTGATTCCTGGGATGGCAGGACTTCCATATGAAGAAAGACTGGATAGACTCGGCTTGTACTCGTTAGAATTTGGAAGATCTTACAGAGACTTACAAAATTCTTAAGGGGTTGGACAGGCTAGATGCAGGAAAATTGTTCCCGATGTTGGGGAGGTCCAGAACAAGGGGTCACAGTTTAAGGATAAGGGGGAAGTCTTTTTGGACCGAGATGAGAAAAACATTTTTCACACAGAGAGTGGTGAGTCTGTGGAATTCTCTGCCACAGAAGGTAGTTGAGGCCAGTTCATAAGCTATATTTAAGAGGGAGTTAGATGTGGCCCTTGTGGCTAAAGGGATCAGCGGGGTACAGAGATGGTTCACCAGACTGATTCCTGGGATGGAAGGACTTTCATATGAAGAAAGACTGGATAGACTTGGCTTGTACTCGCTAGAATTTGGAAGATTGAGGGGGGATCTTATAAAGACTTACAAAATTCTTAAGGGGTTGGACAGGCTAGATGCAGGAAGATTGTTCCCGATGTTGGGGAAGTCCAGAACAAGGGGTCACACAGTTTAAGGATAAGGGGGAAGTCTTGTAGGACCGAGATGAGAAAATCATTTTGTTTTGGGAAATGATGAGATCTTCCTCTCTCTCTCTCTCTCTCTCCTTCCTGAATCAAGAATCAGCAGAATATCGAATCGGAGAAGCAGAAGGTCAACTCGACCGTGCGGAACCTGCAATGTCAGCTGCAGGAGAGCACGGAGGAGAGCGGCCACTGGAAAGAGATGTTTCAGAAAAACCGCGAGGAGCTGCGCAATAGCAAGCAAGAGTAAGTTCGCCGATGTTCGTCGCTGGGATTTAGAGAGTCATCGGGCTCTCCAGCATGGTAACAGGCCCTTTGGCCCTCCTTGTCCATGTCGACCAAGTTGGCGTTGGCATTCTGAAGAAGGGTTCCCAATGTTGGGCGAGACCACATCTGGAGTATTGTGTACAGTTTTGGTCTCCTAATTTGAGGAAGGACATCCTTGTGATTGAGGCAGTGCAGCGTAGGTTCACCAGATTGATCCCTGGGATGGCGGGACTGTCATATGAGGAAAGATTAAAAAGACTAGGCTTGTATTCACTGGAGTTTAGAAGGATGAGGGGGAATCCTATAGAAACATATAAAATTATAAAAGGACTGGACAAGCTAGATGCAGGAAAAATGTTCCCAATGTTGGGCGAGTCCAGAACCAGGGGCCACACAGTCTCAGAATAAAGGGGAGGTCATTTAAGACTGGTGAGAAAAAACTTTTTTACCCAGAGAGTTGTGAATTTGTGGAATTCCCTGCCACAGAGGGCAGTGGAGGCCAAGTCACTGGGTGGATTTAAGAGAGAGTTAGATAGAGCTCTAGGGGCTAGTGGAGTCGAAGGGATATGGGGAGAAGGCAGGCACGGGTTATTGATAGGGGACGATCAGCCATGATCACAATGAAGGGTGGTGCTGGCTCGAAGGGCCGAATGGCCTCCTGCACCTATTTTCTATGTTTCTATGTTAAGGGTCTCTACTTGGGGTCGCCAACGTACTCACACTCCCAAATAAGGGACAAAAAGGTCAAAATACGGGACAAATTCCCGACAGCAATTCGGCGACCCACTCGGCCGTGGCTGGGTGAATCATGAGTTGGCCCCGGGTGCTGGACTGCACACAAAGCCCAGCCGGCGGGCCAGCTGAGGAGTTTTGGCTCAGTGGCTGCGAGCAGAGTCCGCTGCTGCTGCACTCCATGGGCTGCACTACCTCGGGGACGGGTGAGGCGGGGTCCGACCCGACAGTCCCCGCGACCCGAGTAGCAGCGGTCAAATACGGGACAAGGGCGGTACCGTACGGGACAAACCAATGTAGCCCAATATACGGGATGTCCCGGCTAATACGGGACAGTTGGCAACCCTAGTCTCGACCCGATACGTCACCCATTCCGTCTCTCCAGAGAGACTGCCTGTCCCGCTGAGTTACTCCAGCATTTTGTGCTGATCACCTTTACCAGTTTGACCTCAGAAACATACTTAACCACATGGTAGACAAAAGTGCTGGAGAAACTCAGTGGGTGCAGCAGCATCTATGGAGCGAAGGAAATAGGCAACGCTTTGAGTCAAAACCCTCTAGCGTGTCCAAACCCTTAACAATCTTATATGTTTCAATGAGATCCCCTCTCATCCTTCTAAACTCCAGAGTGTACAAGCCCAGCTGCTCCATTCTCTCAGCATATGACAGTCCCGCCATCCCGGGAATTAACCTTGTGAACCTATGCTGCGCTCCCTCAATAGCAAGAATGTCCTTCAATAGCAAGAATGAGGAGTGGGGGAGGGAGAGTTGGAGGGGGGGGGAGGGGAGAGGGAGGGAGGGGGGCAGAGAGGGAGGAGGGAGTAGGGGAGAGAAGGAGGGTGGGGAGGGGAGGGGGGCAGTGGGTGACCACTGTGACCATTGACGTTAACCCTCACTGCCCGTCCCCTCTGTCTCTCCGGCCGCCCGCAGGAGGAGGAAGATGCCAAACCATTCTGAGTAAAGACGCGCGAAACGTTGCCTATTTCCTTCGCTCCATAGATGCTGCTGCACCCGCTGAGTTTCTCCAGCACTTTTGTCTACCTTCGATTTTCCAGCATCTGCAGTTCCTTCTTAAATACTTAACCACATCCTTTGTTTTCCCCATTTGTAATGGAGCCAGAGCAGAACAAAGCTCAGTTTCAGGATCACTCCCTTATTGATTTAGTACGAGTCATCCCTTTAAAATGAACGACTTCTACGCTCAGTAAGCAGAGCAGTACAGGCCTCTCCATGTTCTCCTGAGATAAACACACAATGCTGGCGTAAAGGGCCTGTCCCACTTGCGTGTCTTTGGCACGCAAATTACGCGACCTCGTGGTCGCGTTGAGCCGCGATGGTCCGGCGAAGGTCGGGCCCGATTCCATGCGTACGCACAGCCGTCTGGAGCGCGTACCGCCATTTGAAGATGGACACAAAGCTGGAGTAACTCAGCGGGACCGGCAGCATCTCTGGGGAGAAGCAATGGGTGACGTTTCGTGTCGAGACCCTTCTTCAGTCTGAAAAGAAAGGTCTTGACCCGAAACGTCACCCGTTCCTTCTCTCCAGAGATGCTGCCGGTCCCGCTGAGTTACCCCTGCATTTTGTGTCTATCTTCAATTTTCTTGGCCCCGCTCTGGGAGTAGGAGTGGGGGCGGATCCGGATCCGCAACGACCGTGAGCCCCAGGCCGAGATCGGCGATAGTTTGCCTGCTTCTGCTGCTGTTGGAGGTGAGACGTTGCGTCGCGCCAGGGTCTTGGGCCTGTCCCACTTTGGCCGTCAGTTCCGTGACAGGCCGTTGGCGCGCGAAGCTTTTGTTCGCTACAAGAATTTCGGAGCCCCGCGCGATGTCGCGCACAACTACATACCCCTCCGCGCTTCTAAGTGGAACCGGCCCCGCGCGGCCACACGATGCCCACACGCCTCAACGCCATCACGAGGTTGCGTGATTTGCGTGCAAAGGACACGTAAATAGGACAGGCCCTTAACTCAGCAGGGCAGGCAGCATCTATGGGGAGCAGGAATGGGTGACGTTTCGGGTCAAGACCCTTCAGATTGAGAGCCAGGGGAGGGTACAAAGAGATGCAAAGTGTGAAAAGGACAGATCAAAGCAGAGACAATAGACAATAGGTGCAGGAGTAGGCCATTCGGCCCTTCGAGCCAGCACCGCCATTCAATGTGATCATGGCTGATCATCCCCAATCAGTAACCCCCCCCCCCCCCCCCTCCCCCTCCCCGTTCCTGCTTTCTCTCCCATATCCCTTCATTCCGTTAGCCCTAACTCTCTCTTGAAAACATCCACCGCCTTCCGTGGCAGATAATTCCATCCACTTGCACAAATCATTAGTGAAGGTAGACAAAAGAATGCTGGAGAAACTCAGCGGGTGCGGCAGCATCTATGGAGCGAAGGAAATAGGCAACGTTTCGGGCCGAAACCCTTCTTCAGACTGATGGAGGGATGGGGGAGAAGAAAGGAGAAATGAGGAGGAGGAGCCCGAGGGTTGAGGGAGAGCTAGGAAGGGGAGGAGACAGCAAGGGCTAAGCCATGAGGTATGAGTTGGAGGCGCAGGCATGTCCCTTCTTCTTTCGTGTGGTGTGCACAGCCTAAGGTTGTTGGACAACTTGTTCTATTTGATCTTCCGTTTGTGCACGCCGGGTTGATTGCATTAGTCGAAACGGGGCGGACCACAGGCATGTCCCGAGAAATGTGGCTGTGGTGTCGGGTCTGTGTTATTGAATTATGGATCCATCAAGTTTGTCTTATTACTATTATCTCCTGATCCCAGGCTGCTGCAGTTAAAGATGGAGAAGGAAGAATATGATGAAGAACTGCGGGATTTGCGCGATCGTTACTCTGCAATGCAGGGCGAGGTGGATCATGTGAAGCAGACCTCGGCAGATATGGCCGGCATGGAAGCACTTAAAAAAGTACATTGCTTTTGTATTCTGGTCACCTTATTAGCAATTGCCTCTATCCTGCAAGATCCTGCAAAATTTAAGGATAAGGGACAAATTTAAGGATGAGGGGGAAATTTAAGGATGAGGGGGAAATTTAAGGATGAGGGGGAAATTTGGGGATGAGGGGGAAATTTGGGGGATGGGGAGGATGAGGGGGAAATTTGGGATGAGGGGGAAAATTTGGGATGGGGGGGATGATGGGGAAATTTTAGGGAGGGGAAATTAAGATGAGGGGAAATTTAAGGATGAGGGGGAAATTTAAGGATGAGGGGGAAATTAAGGAAGAGGGGAAATTTAAGGATGAGGGGGGAAATTTAAGGATGAGGGGGGAAATTTGGGGATGAGGGGGAAATTTAAGGATGAGGGGGAAATTTAAGGATGAGGGGGAAATTTGGGATGGGGAAATGAGGGGGGAAATTTAAAGGATGAGGGGGAGGGGAAATTTAAGGATGAGGGGGAAATTTAAGGATGAGGGGGAAATTTAAGGATGAGGGGGAAATTAAGGATAAGGATGAGGGGAAATTTTAAGGATAGGGGGAAATTTAAGGATGAGGGGGAAATTTAAGGATGAGGGGGAAATTGGGATGAGGGGAATTTGGGATGAGGGGGAAATTTGGGATGGAGGGGGAAATTTGGGGATGAGGGGGAAATTTGGGGATGAGGGGGAAATTTTGAGGGGGAAATTTTAGGAGGAGGGGGAAATTTTAGGACGAGGGGGAAATCTTTTAGGACCGAGATGAGAAAACTATTTTTCACGCAGAGAGTGGTGAGTCTGTGGAATTCTCTGCCACAGAAGGTAGTTGAGGCCAGTTCGTTGGCTATATTTAAGAGGGAGTTAGATGTGGTCCTTGTGGCTAAAGGGGATCAGGGGGTATGGAGAGAAGGCAGGTACAGGATACTGAGTTGGATGATCAGCCGTGATCATATTGAATGGTGGTGCAGGCTCGAAGGGCCGAATGGCCTACTCTTGCACCTATTGTCTATGTTTCTATCCTTCCAGTTGCCAGCTTTCACAGGGGTGTGAACTGGTATTTAGAGATACAGTGTGGACGCAGGCCTTTTAGCACACCTAGTCCACGCTAACCAATAATCACCCGTTCACATCCCTGGGATGGCGGGACAGTCATAGGTGCGGCAGACAAAGAGTAGGCCTTTCGAGCCTTCATAACAAGAGGATTTCAGTATATTTCAGTAAAGAGCTTCTGCAGTTGTATAGGGCTCTGGTGAGACCACATCTGGAGTATTGCGTACAGATTTGGTCTCCTAATTTGAGGAAGGACATCCCTGTGATTGAGGCAGTGCAGCGTAGGTTCACCAGATTGATCCCTGGGATGGCGGGACTGTCATACGAGGAAAGATTGAAAAGACTAGGCTTGTATTCACTGGAGTTTAGAAGGATAAGGGGGATCTTATAGAAACATATAAAATTATAAAAGGACTGGACAAGCTAGATGCAGGAAAAATGTTCCCAATGTTGGGCGAGTCCAGAACCAGGGGCCACACAGTCTTAGAATAAAGGGGAGGCCATTTAAGACTGATAGATAAGATTTTTTTATTAATACGGGGCTATGGGGAGAAGGCAGGAGAATGGGGTTAAGAGGGAAGGATAGATCAGCCATGATTGAATGGCGGAGTAGACTTGATGGGCCGAATGGCCTCATTCTGCTCCTATCGCTTAAGAACTTCAAAAAGACTGGACAAGCTAGATGCAGGAAAAATGTTCCCAATGTTGGGCGAGTCCAGAACCAGGGGCCACAGTCTTAGAATAAAGTGGAGGCCATTTAAGACTGGGGTGAGAAAAAAAATTTTCACCCAGAGAGTTGTGAATTTGTGGAATTCCCTGCCACAGAGGGCAGTGGAGGCCAAGTCACTGGATGGATTTAAGAGAGAGTTAGATAGAGCTCTAGAGGCTAGTGGAGTCAAGGGATATGGGGAGAAGGCAGGCACGGGTTATTGATTGGGGACGATCTGCCATGATCACAATTAATGGCGGTGCTGGCTCGAAGGGCCGAATGGCCTCCTCCAGCACCTATTTTCTATGTTTCTCCCCATATCCCTTGACTCCAGCAGCCCCTAGAGCTCTATGTAACTCTCTCTTAAATCCATCCAGTAATCTGAGGAAAGACATAGAGGGAGTACAGAGAAGGTTCACCAGACTGATTCCTGGGATGTCAGGACTTCCATATGAAGAAAGACTGGATCGACTCGGTTTGTACTCGCGAGAATTTAGAAGATTGAGGGGCGATCTTATAGAAACTTACAAAATTCTTAAGGGGTTGGACAGGCTAGTTGCAGGAAGATTGTTCCCGATGTTGGGGAAGTCCAGGACAAGGGGTCACAGTTTAAGGATAAAGGGGAAGTCTTTTAGGACCGAGATGAGAAAAGCATTTTTCACACAGAGATTGGTGAATTTGTGGAATTCTCTGCCACAGAAGGTAGTTGAGGCCAGTTCATTGGATATATTTAAGAGGGAGTTAGATGTGGCCCTTGTGGCTAAAGGGATCAAGGGGTCTGGAGAGAAGGCAGGTACGGGGTACTGAGTTGGATGATCAGCCTTGATCATATTGAATGGCGGTGCAGGCTCGAAGGGCCAAATGGCCTCCTCCTGCACCTATTGTCTATGTTTCTATGTTTCCAGTGACGCTGCCTGTCCCGCTGAGCTACTCCGGCATTTTATGCCTAACTTCAGTTTAACCCAGCATCTGCAGATCCTTCCCACACATAGACCATATCTTCTCTGTTGTAGGACCTGGCCAAAACCAAGAAGGAATTGCAGGACTTGACGGCTGCTCATGAACTCCAGGAGGCACTAATTCATCGAAAGGAGAAGGAATGGTGTTCACAGAAGGAGACGTTAATTGAAAAGACTGCAGGCCACGGCAAAGTGCTGGAGGAATTAAAGAAAAGCCATCACAAAGAGATGGAGACCCTTCGGAAGAGCTGTGACCTCATAGCGGTGGTGAGTTCCACCTGTAACCTTTATATTTTTTAATTTAAATTTATTCTGAAGGTAATTCTCAATGTGGTCAGGCCATGCCAGTTCAGCTGAGGTCGTGGGTTGGCGTGTTGTCCTGGAGATGGCCAGGTTTTTTTTTCTTCCAAGATGGCCGTCTTCATTGGGAAGGTTGCGTCTGCCTTTTCTAGTGGGTGTTGAAGATCCCTTGCTTGCATTGAATCAAGAAATGAGGAGATCTTCAAAAATGTCCTCCTGATTGCCAATCTTTTCCCCTTCACCTTGAACCTATGTCCCCTAGTCCTCGATTCCCCTACTCTGGGCAAGAGTCCCTGTGCGTCTCCATCTACACCTCGCGAGGCCCTCGACAAGGCCAGCAGCATGATCAGAACCATTTTATTCGCCAGGTATGTTTTGCAACATACGAGGAATTTCACTGGCCATACAATTAACATAGAAACATAGACAATAGGTGCAGGAGGAGGCCATTCGGCCCTCCGAGCCAGCACCGCCATTCATTGTGATCGTGGCTGATCGTCCCCAATCAATAACTCGTGCCTGCCTTCTCCCCAGGGGGGCAGAAGCACGTTGGTCGGCATGGAGGGCCAAAGGGCCTGTTTCCATGTTATAACGTCACAGTGTCTCTGGAGAGAAGGAATAGGTGACGTTTCGGGTCGAGACCCTTCTTCAGACAGACCCGAAACGTCACCTATATCTTTTCTCCAGAAATGCCGCCCGACCCGCTGAGTTACTCCAGCTTTTTGTTTCCATCTTTGGTTTAAACCAGAATTTGTAGTTCCTTCCTACACATACATAGTTTTTTCTCACCTCAGTCTTAAATGACCCTCCCCTTTATTAAAATGGCCCCTGGTTCTGGACTCGCCCAACATTGGGAACATTTTCCCTGCATCTAGCTTGTCCAGTTCTTTTATAATGTTATATGTTTCTATAAGATTCCCCCTCATCCTTATAAACTCCAGTGTCTTTTCAATCTTTCCATCTTTCCTCATATGACAGTCCCACCATCCCAGGGATCAATCTCGTGAACCTACGCTGCACTGCCTCAATGACAAGGATGTCCTTCCTCAAATTAGGAGACCAAAACTGTACACAATACTCCAGATGTGGTCTCACCAGAGCCCTATACAACTGCAGGAGAACCTCTTTACTCCTGTACTGAAACCCTCTTGTTATGAAGGGCAGCATTCCATTAGCTTTCTTTACTGCCTGCATTAAAAGCAACAGATCACTCAGAAACACATTTTAACATGAACATCCACCACAGTGACTCCTACACACTCCTCACTGTGATGGAAGGCGAAATAAAGTTCAAGTCCTTCCTTTTGTTCTTCCTCGGTCGGGGGCCGCGAGCCCTCCGTTGACGGGACGGTCTTGACTCCCGTAGCCGGTGGTGTTCGGGCCCTCCGCGCCGAGGCGTTCAGCTCCTGCATTGGAGGGTTGTCAGCTCCCCCGCGCCGGGCGATCGAACCTCGGGTCGGGGCTGGTCGAACCATCAGCAGCTTTGGAGCTCCCAACTCGCCTCTCCCGAGACTGCGAGCCCTTGATCGTAAGTCCGCAGGCCGCGGTGGGAGCGGGCAAGGCACCAGCTCCGATGTTAAGTCCACGCCCCGCGGTGGGGCTCACGACAGTCCGAGGAGGCTTCTAACTCCATCGATGGTAGGCCGTAGGACGAGTCGCATCGTGTCCACTCTATCTTCTCCCCTCCCCCATCCGGCACAAGGTATAGATTTGTGACAACACACACCTCCCGATCCAGGGACAGTTTCTTCCCAGATGTTATCAGGCAACTGAACCATCCTACCAGGAGCCACAGAGCAGTGCAGAACCACTATCTACCTCTTTGGTGACCCTCGGACTATCCTTGGCTTGGCGATCGCTTCGCCCAACACCTCCGCTCGGTTCGCAATAACCAACCTGATCTCTCGGTGGCTCAGCACTTCCGCTCCCATTCCCAATCCGACCTTTCTGTCCTGGGCCGCCTCCATGGCCAGAGTGAGGCCCACCGTAAATTGGAGGAGCAGCACCTCATATTTCGCTTGGGCAGTTTACACCCCAGCGGTATGAACATTGACTTCTCCAATTTCAGGTAGTCCCTACTTTCTCCTTCAGCTCTCCCTCAGCCCACGGTCTCCGCATCTTCCTTTCTTCTTCCAGCCCCCCCCCCCCCCCCCCCACCCTCACATCATTCTGAAGAAGGGTCTCGACCCGAAATGTCGCCTATTTCCGTCGCTCCATCGATGCTGGGTTTGTGTGCAGTTTTGGTCCCCTAATTTGAGGAAGGACATTCTTGCTATTGAGGGAGTGCAGCGTAGGTTTACAAGGTTAATTCCCGGGATGGCAGGACTGTCATATGCTGAGAGAATGGAGCAGCTGGGCCTGTACACTCTGGAGTTCAGAAGGATGAGAGGGGTATCTCATTGAAACATATAAGATTGTTAAGGGCTTGGACACATTAGAGGCAGGAAACATGTTCCCGATGTTGGGGGAGTCCAGAACCAGGGGCCACACACACACAGTTTAAGAATAAGGGGTCGGCCATTTAGAACGGAGATGTGGAAACACTTTTTCTCACAGAGAGTGGTGAGTGTGGAATTCTCTGCCTCAGAGGGCGGTGGAGGCCGGTTCTCTGGATGCTATCAAGAGAGAGCTAGATAGGGCTCTTAAAGATAGCGGAGTCAGGGGATATGGGGAGAAGGCAGGAACGGGGTACTGATTGGGGATGATCAGCCGTGATCACATTGAATGGCGGTGCTGGCTCGAAGGGCCGAATGGCCTCCTCCTGCACCTATTGTCTAATGTCTCCAGCATTTTTGTGTACCTTGGACTATCGTTGATCGGACTTTGCTGGCTTTACCTTGCACCAAACGTTATTTCCTTATGTATCTATACAGTGCAAATGGCTCGATGGTAATCATGTATTGTCTATCTGCTGACTGGGTAAGCACGCGATAACAACTGCTCATTGTACACGTGACACTAAACTGAAACGTTCATTCATGCAGGAGAAGCAAAGCCTGGAAACTGCAAAGGGAGCTACGGAACAGGCAAAGAAAGCAGCGGATTCTACCCTGAAACAACTGAGGCAGGACAATGAGGACCTGAAGAGGAAGCTTTCGCAGATGGACTTCCAACTGGGAGAATGCCGGGACATGCTGGAGGAATTTCAGGGCACCGAGTCGAGGCTGAAAGACAAAATAGCCAGGCTTGAGGTAATTAAACGGCGAGAAATCTAATTCATTTTTGTTGTAGGATGTCGGCACTTCTTGTAAGCGCGGCGCTTGTCTTCTGTCTATATCTGCCCTTGAGGACATGGTGGGGGACAGTTGTGCAAGAAGGAACTACGGATGCTCGTTTAAACCGAAGATAGACACAAAAAGCTGGAGTAATGAATGAATGAATGAATAAGTTTATTGGCCAAGTATTCACATACAAGGAATTTGCCTTGGTGCTCCGCCCACAAGTGACATCACGACATACAGTGACAGTTACGAATGACTCAGAAAACACTAAGCATTAATAGTAAAACACCTACAGTAAAGCCCCTGTCCCACTTAGGAAACCTCTGGAGCCCGTGTGCCCCACCCAAGGTTCCCATGAGGTTCCCGGGGGTTCCGGTCACTCTCCATGAGTCACCAGAGGTTCTGGTCAATTGCCTGGAAAGCCTCAACCGACCGAAGCATCTACTGACCAAAGATGCTAACAAGGTTCTTTGCGGCCGACCGCGCGCACACACACACACACACACACAAACACATCGAGAAAGGTGGGGGCCACGGACAGCAGAGGAGCGTTTTCTGCGTGTGAAGAGGAAACTAAACGGCTGCCACAGAGCACGGTAAGTCCTTTAGAGAGCGCGGGAGGGAGGGAGAGAAGGACAGGCAGCATCTCTGGGGAGAAGGAAAGGGGGACGTTTCCGGTCGAAATTTCGGAGGATTATGCAAGTAACTAAATTTTATTTATATAGCACGTCTAAATCAACTCGCGTTGAAACCAAAGAACTTTGCATAGAAGAAATTATTATGTTTCCGTACATCAATCGAAAAATTAAAAAAAAAAGAAAATTAAACAACACGTTATAGAATTCAACAATGTGTTGTGGTGTGATGGCGGGTGGAAGGTAATGCCCCTGTCCCACTTAGGAAACCTGAACGGAAACCTCTGGAGACTTTGTGCCCCCACCCAAGGTTTCCGTGCGGTTCCCGGAGGTTTTTGTCAGCTTCGACCATTCGGGAGACTGACAAAGACCTCCGGGAACCGCACGGAAACCTTGGGTGGGGCGCAAAGTCTCCAGAGGTTTCCGTTCAGGTATCCTAAGTGGGACAGGGGCATAAGGGCGAGGGGGACTCTGTTGCAAGTAGGGGGTGAGGGGAGCAAGGACGGAACTGCTGGGTACCAAGGAGACCTGAGTGAGGGCCTCATTTATGCCCAATTCCTCCGCCCTCTATCCCCTACTCCCAATTTCTCTGTCCTCTAACCCCCTACTCCCAATTCCTCCGTCTACACCGCATCTGCACCCAAGATGAGGCGTCCCATACTAGAACATCCCAGCTGTCCACATTCTTTAGGGGCGGGGGTTCCCCTCTCCCATCATAAATGAGGCCCTCCCATAGCCAACCTTGAAGGTGCGGATGCTCCTTCCTCCTGGGCCATCTTATCCAGTGTCCTTCATCCTCCTCTCTCATTCCCGGTCTTCCGGGACGTCCTGCGGCCGGGATCGGCGGCTTCCCGCTCTGAACGGGTGGCCCGGTTCCGTAGCAGTCCAGCCCGGAATGTTGCTGGGCCTTGGTGGGGAGACCATGTCTTCGTGGCCCCCTTTGTCCCTCTCTCGCCACTCCTCCATTCAGCTGTAGTCTCGCCAAGAAGCCAGATAACACATCCAAGGGATTTGAACGGCTGCTGAACTGATCAGTATCTGAGCAAGCATCTACCTTTTTATAGATGGAGCGAAAACAGATGGAAGAGTCTCTGGGAGAAGCCACAGACCAAGAGCAGGAAATTGCCGTCGCAAAGCGAGTGTTGGAAAATCGTCTGGAGGAAACTCAGGTATAGAAATCTCTGCCTCTGAATGAGGCCATTCAGCCCATCAAGTCTTTGCGTAAACTGGTGCTTTGTCAACTGTGACTCGTTGGGCGATTCTAGGCAGATTACTATCTAAATGGCGTCAAGTTGGGAAAAGGGGAAGTACAACAGGATCTGGGGGTCCTTGTTCATCAGTCACTGAAAGTAAGCATGCAGGTACAGCAGGCAGTGAAGAAAGCGAATGGCATGTTGGCCTTAATAACAAGAGGAGTTGAGTAGTGGAGCAAAGAGGTCCTTCTGCAGTTGTACAGAGCCCTAGTGAGACCACACCTGGAGTATTGTGTGCAGTTTTGGCCCCCTAATTTGAGGAAGGACATTCTTGCTATTGAGGGAGCGCAGCGTAGGTTTACCAGGTTAATTCCCGGAATGGCGGGACTGTCATATGCTGAGAGAATGGAGCGGCTGGGCTTGTGCACTCTGGAGATTAGAAGGATGAGAGGGGATCTCATTGAAACATATAAGATTATTAGGGATTTGGACACACTAGAGGAAGGAAACATGTTCCCGATGTTGGGGGAGACCAGAACCAGGGGCCACACACAGTTTAAGAATAAGGGGTCGGCCATTTAGAACGGAGACGAGGAAACACTTTTTCTCACAGAGAGTGGTGAGTCTGTGGAATTCTCTGCCTCAGAGGGCGGTGGAGGCCGGTTCTCTGGATGCTTTCAAGAGAGAGCTAGATAGGGCTCTTGAAGATAGCGGAGACAGGGGATATGGGGAGAAGGCAGGAATGGGGTACTGATTGGGGATGATTAGCCGTGATCACATTGAATGGCGGTGCTGGCTCGAAGGGCCGAATGGCCTACTCATGCGCCTATTGTCAATTGTCTATTGATACTTTTAACTCCACCGTGTAAAGATACAGGATAAAGGGAATAACGTTTAGTGCAAGGTTAAGCCCAGCAAAATCCGATTAAAGATGTTCCGAGTGTCTCCAATGAGGAAGATAGTAGTCTAGTTGTTGGTAGGATGGTTCAGTTGCCTGATAACAGCCGGGAAGAAACTGTCCCTGAATCTGGAGGTGTGTGTGCGTTTGTTTTCACACTTCTGAACCTCTTGCCCGACGGGAGAGGGGAGAAGAGGGAATGACCGGGGTGAGACTGGTCCTTGATGATGCTGCTGGCCTTGCCGAGGCAGCGTGAGGTGTCAATGGATGCAGCTCGATCTACTTAGTTCATTTATTAATTTAGCGTAGTATACCCCATGCAGAGTACCTTGAGTTACTTTTCAGAACTAGATTGTCAGCAGTTAACAGTAGATGTAATGCAGTAACTCTCATTAGGCCTTGTGCCAGGCGCCACCACCACCGTTATACTGCAAACAACGTACACTGGAGAGCTACTTCACTGAAGCTGCAGCCTCAGTCCAGCTCTCTGCTGATAGTTGGAAATATTCTCTTACCTTCTCTCTCTCTCTCCCTCTCTCTCCTCTCTCTCTCCTCTCTCTCACTCCCCCTCCTCTCTCTCTCTCTCTCTCTCTCTCCCTCTCTCTCTCTCTCTCTTCTCTCACTCCCCCTTCTCTCTCTCCCCCTCTCTCTCGGTCCAGAAGCATCACCTATTCCTTCTCTCCAGAGAGAGAAACATAGACAATAGGTGCAGGAGGAGGCCAATTGGCCCTTCGAGCCAGCACCGCCATTCATTGTGATTGTGATCATGGCTGATCGTCCCCTATCAATAACCCGTGCCTGCCTTCTCCCCATATGCCGTGACTCCACTAGCCCCTAGAGCTCTATCTAACTTTCTCTTAAATCTATCCAGTGATTTGGCCTCCACTGCCCTCTGTGGCAGGGAATTCCACAGATTCACAACTCTCTGGGTGAAAATGTTTTTTCTCACCTCAGTCTTAAATGGCCTCCCGTTTTATTCTAAGACTGTGTGGCCCCTGGTTCTGGACTCGCCCAACATTGGGAACATTTTTCCTGCATCTAGCTTGTCCAGGTCCTTTTGAAGTTCTTAAGTGATAGGAGCAGAATGAGGCCATTCGGCCCATCAAGTCTACTCCGCCATTCAATCATGGCTGATCTATCCTTCCCTCTTAACCCCATTCTCCTGCCTTCTCCCCATACCCCCTGACACCCGCACTAATCAAAAAATCTTATCTATCTCTGCCATAAAAAAATATCCACTGACTTGGCCTCCACAGCCACCTGTGACAAAGAATTCCATAGATTCGCCACCCTCTGGATGGTGAATGGACTTCCCAACATTTCTTAAGGATTTGAGTATAGGAGCAGGGAGGTTCTACTGCAGTTGTACAGGGTCTTGGTGAGACCACACCTGGAGTATTGCGTACAGTTTTGGTCTCCAAATCTGAGGAAAGACATTCTTGCCATAGAGGGAGTACAGAGAAGGTTCACCAGACTGATTCCTGGGATGGCAGGACTTTCGTATGAAGAAAGACTGGATAGACTCGGCTTGTACTCGCTAGAATTTAGAAGATTGAGGGGGGATCTTATAGAGACTTACAAAATTCTTAAGTGGTTGGACAGGCTAGATGCAGGAAGATTGTTCCCGATGTTGGGGAAGTCCAGAACACGGGGTCGCAGTTTAAGGATAAGGGGGAAGTCTTTTAGGACCGAGATGAGAAAAACATTTTTCACACACAGAATGGTGAATCTGTGGAATTCTCTGCCACAGAAGGTAGTTGAGGCCAGTTTGTTGGCTATATTTAAGAGGGAGTTAGATGTGGCCCTTGTGGCTAAAGGGATCAGGGGGTATGGAGAGAAGGCAGGTACGGGATACTGAGTTGGATGATCAGCCATGAGCATATTGAATGGCGGTGCAGGCTCGAAGGGCCGAATGGCCTCCTCCTGCACCTATTGTCTATGTTTCTATGTCTATGTTTCTATGGATCCCATCTTTGGTCCTTGATTCCGAAGTCAAGAAGCTGGAATATTCCAGTCTAGAATTTTGTGCAGCCAATTGTTGAACCGTTACCGTGTGTGTGTGTGTGTGTGTGTGTGCGAGAAGCTTCGTGCGATTGTCATGACCGTTTCATTTGATTTTGCTTCCCCCATCTCCATAAACAGCGGAACCTGAGCAGGGTTACACAAGACCACCAAGAGTTGAGCGTGCGCCTGCAAGATGAGATGAGGCAGAAGGACCAACTCAAGAAGGCTAAGGCTGAACTGGAAGAACAAAAGAGAGTTCTGGATAAAACGGCCGAAAAGCTCCAGAAAGAGGTGGGAATCGGGCAAGGGAAATGA
This sequence comes from Okamejei kenojei, assembly GCA_035221665.1. Taxonomy (NCBI): domain Eukaryota; kingdom Metazoa; phylum Chordata; class Chondrichthyes; order Rajiformes; family Rajidae; genus Okamejei; species Okamejei kenojei. Next base: position 142,111 of record JAVHYY010000449.1, on the reverse strand, counting down.
ATTGGAGTTGTACAATAGACGATAGACAATAGGTACAGGAGTAGGCCATTCGGCCCTTCGAGCCAGCACCGCCATTCAATGGCTGATCATCCCCAATCAGTACCCCATTCCTGCCTTCTCCCCATTTCCCCTGACTCCACTATCTTTAAGAGCCCTATCTAGCTCTCTCTTGAAAGCATCCAGAGAACCGGCCTCCACCGCCCTCTGAGGCAGAGAATTCCACAGACTCACCACTCTCTGTGAGAAAAAGTGTTTCCTCGTCTCCGTTCTAAATGGCTTACCCCTTATTCTTAAACTGTGTGTGTGTGGCCCCTGGTTCTGGACTCCCCCAACATCGGGAACATGTTTCCTGCCTCTAGCGTGTCCAAGCCCTTAACAATCCTATATGTTTCAATGAGATCCCCTCTCATCCTTCTAAACTCCAGAGTGTACAAGCCCAGTACAGTCCAGAAACAGGCCCTTCGGCCCAACTCATCCATGCTGACCAAGATACCCCATCTCGGCTAGTCCCATTTGGCTTCATTTGGTCATCATCTTCTTCTTGCGAATGTAACATCAGAATCAGAATCGCACTTTATCCGCCACGTATGTTTTGCAACATACGAGGAATTTCACCGGCCAGGCCAGTCGTACAATTAAAAGCAACAGATCACTTCAAAAACACATTTGAACATGAACATCCACCACAGTGACTCCTCCACATTCCTCACTGTGATGGAAGGCGAAATAAAGTTCAAGGCCTTCCTTTTGTTCTCCCTCGGTCAGGGGCCTCGAGCCCCCCGTTGACGGGACGACCTTGACTCCCGTAGCCGGGTGTTGAGCAGCCAGGTTGTTGGTTCTGCGTCAACGTCTGCCAGGCCCTGACACAGCTCCATTTGGTGGGTGGTAGAGCGGGCACCCAGAGATGACATGGTTGGCTGTCTGTTGTTCTGCTCCGTATTCCCAGGCTGGGCCCTGGCGGAGTCCCCATCTCCACACGCTGGGATTTAAGCGCCCAACTCCAGTACCAAGTCTGTTGAGCAAGAAGAAGGCTAGTCCCATTTGCCTTCATTTGGTCCATATTCTCCCCCCCCCCACACACAGCTTTCCTATCCACGTACCTATCCCAGTGGCTTATAAATGCTTAATGCCCCCTGTCCCACTTAGGAAACCTGAACGGAAACCTCTGGAGACTTTGCGCCCCACCCAAGGTTTCCGTGCGGTTCCCGGAGGTTTTTGTCCTCCGGCAACCACCTTCAACTAGCATCGCAACCGGCTTCGACTAAAAAAATTACCGATTTTTAAAACGGAAACCACTTTCGACCATTAGGGAGACTGACAAAAACAACTCGCCGCGTGGAGTCGCACGCTGGTGGGACAGGCCCTTTAGAGGCTGCTGCACCCGCTGAGTTTCTCCAGCATTTTTGTCTACCTTCAGGTTTGTAGGTTAATTGGCTTGATAAAAATGTAAAACTGTCCAAGTTGGCGATATGCAGGGTACTGACTGCCCTGCTGACTACAAGATTCGGAAGATTCAGAATAATGGCGACAAGATTATCATCAATAGTTGCCCCAAGCAGTGACGTGACCTCTCAGGAATGCTCACAACACAAGTTTCAAGACGGGCCAATCCGTCAGTCCAGGTTAGCGTGGTAAGGGACAATGAGTCAGTTCTACAGAATGCATAGAAATCCGCAGAACAGGAGAACTGACGCCCAACCATGTTGACTACAATAGAGCTAATCAGCCTCATTACTTTAGCCGCAGCCATGTAGGCCGCAGCACACTCGAATTCCTCGCAAACTATGTTAGAACGTCTGAAGAAGGGTCTCGCCCATTGAAAAGACTAGGCTTGTATTCACTGGAGTTTAGAAGGATGAGGGGGAGGGATCTTATAGAAACATATAAAATTATAAAAGGACTGGACAAGCTCGATGCAGGAAAAAAGTTCCCAATGTTGGGCGAGTCCAGAACCAGGGGCCACACAGTCTGAGAATAAAGGGGAGGTCATTTAAGACTGAGGTGAGAAAAAAAACGTTTTCACCCAGAGAGTTGTGAATTTGTGGAATTCCCTGCCACAGAGGGCAGTGGAGGCCAAGTCACTGGATGGATTTAAGAGAGAGTTAGATAGAGCTCTAGGGGCTAGTGGAGTCAAGGGATATGGGGAGAAGGCAGGCACGGGTTATTGATTGGGGACGATCAGCCATGATCACAATGAATGGCGGTGCTGGCTCGAAGGGCCGAATGGCCTCCTCCTGCACCTATTTTCAATGTTTCTATGTTTCTATGCCTGCGCTTGGTCCATATCCCTCCAATATATAGAGAGTCACGGAGGCACACAGAGAGGGAAAACGAGGAACACAGAGAGAGTCACGGAGGCACACAGAGGGTCACGGAGGCAAATATAGAGAGGGTCACGGAGGCACGACGTGAGGCTATGCGTAATGCGTCGAGGCAGCTGCAGGCCGACAGGCTGTTGCCGCGCAGAATTTTTGAAAACGGTCAGTTTTTCGGAGCCCCTCCTCTGATCTTCCCTCCTAGGAACTTGCAACGATTCTCCCAATCCTGTCATCTTTAGCAAGATGTTCATAGACACAATGCTGGAGTAACTCAGCGGACAAGTCAGCATCTCTGGAGAGAAGGAATGGGTGACGTATCGGGTCGGTCTCGACCCATTCCTTCTCTCCTGAGATGCTGCCTGTGTCGCTGAGTTACTCCAGCTTTCTGCGTCTTATCTTCAGTTTAACCTGCATCTGCAGTTCTTTCCAACACAACTTCCATTTGCCCTTCCTTAGAGATTCTATAGGTTGGCCAGAAGAAGCCCTCGCTGCCATAGAGCTGGGGACAGACCCTTCGGCACAACTTGTCCATGCCCATCCAAGATGTCCGGTCTATGCTAGTCCAATCTGCCTGTGTTTGGCCCTTGTCCTTCTAAATTGTCCTGCAATTTCGGTCTCCTAATCTGAGGAAGGACATCCTTGCCATAGAGGGAGTACAGAGAAGGTTCACCAGACTGATTCCTGGGATGGCAGGACTTTCATATGAAGAAAGACTCGGCTTGTACTCGCTAGAATTTAGGAGATTGAGAGGGGATCTTATAGAAACTTACAAAATTCTTAAGGGGTTGGACAGGCTAGATGCAGGAAGATTGTTCCCGATGTTAGGGAAGTCCAGAACAAGGGGTCACAGTTTAAGGATAAGGGGGAAGTCTTTTAGGACCGAGATGAGAAAAAAAAATTCACACAGAGAGTGGTGAATCTGTGGAATTCTCTGCCACAGAAGGTAGTTGAGGCCAGTTCGTTGGCTATATTTAAGAGGGAGTTAGATGTGGCCCTTGTGGCTAAAGGGATCAGGGGGTATGGAGAGAAGGCAGGTACGGAATACTGAGTTGGATGATCAGCCATGATCATATTGAATGGCGGTGCAGGCTCGAAGGGCCGAATGGCCTCCTCCTGCACCCATTGTCTATGTTTCTGTAAATCTTTCCTAACCGAAGCCCCCTTTTGGTTCTTCACAGGTCGAGGTCATCACGGAGCAGTCGGGAAGCTCGGTGGTGTCACTGCAATCTCAGTTGGAGGATCATCGGGAGAAGTCACGTCGCGAGTTGCTGGATCACCAGCGACAAGGAAAGGAGAAGACCCTGGAGCTGGAAAAGGCAAACATGGCCATCAAGAGACTACAAGAAGAGGTGCAAGCCACGAGTTCATAGGAGCGGAATTAGGCCATTTGGCCCATCAAGTCTACCCCTGCCATTCAATCTATCTTTCCCTCTCAACCCCATTCTCCTGCTTTCTCCCCATCTTTTACCCTTCCTTATAGGTCCGGGTGCTGTCTGCACGGAGTTTGCACGCTCTCCCCGTGACCTGCGTGGGTTTTCTCCGAGATCTTCCGTTTCCTCCCACACTCCAAAGACGCAATTGGCTTGCTAAAATGTTTTTAAAAAATCGTCCCTAGTGTGTGTGTGTGGGATAGTGTTAGTGTGCGGGGATCGCTGGTCAGCGCGGACCCGGTGGGCTGACCGTGCTGTTATCTCTAAACTGCTAGGGTGGCCGAAGGGCCTGTTTGCAGGGCCTGTTTCCACGCTGTATCTCTAAACTAGACTAAGGTACAAGTCTCCTCGATGCCCTGAAATGGATCTCATTTAAAATTTGTGGTTTAGTTTGGAGATACAGCGTGAAAACAGGCCCACTGGATCTGTGCCATCTAGTGATCGCCCCGTACACTTCTTCTGTCCTGCTCAGTGGGGACAATTTACAATTTACTGAAGCCAATTAACCTACAAAGCTCCACGACTTTGGCGAGTGGGAGGAAACTGGAGCACCCGGAGAAAACCTGTGAGGTGACAGGGAGAACGTACAGGCGCCTACAGCCAGGATCCAACTCGGGTCGAGCCTGTGTCTTTGTCACCCTGGCTGTAAGATGGCAACTTTACTGCTGCGCCCCGCATATTTAACCTACTCTGTACGACGCAGTTTGTTTACAGTCCAACCTTTGCTTAAGAAGGAACTGCAGATGCTGGAAAATCGAAGGTAGACAAAAAGTGCCGGGGAAACTCAGCGGGTGCAGCGGCATCGATGGAGCGAAGGAAATGGGCAACGTTTCGGGCCGAAACCCTTGGGTTTCGGCCCGAAACGTTGCCTATTTCCTTCCCCGAGTCTGAAGAAGGGTTTCGGCCTATTTCCTTCGCTCCATAAGATGCTGCTGCACCCGCTGAGTTTCTCCAGCACTTTTGTCTACCACTGTACGAGGTAATTCAAGACTTCTCCCGAGTTCTCCCCTGATTCGAGCTCGTGTAATGTACATAGCGGGTCCGCAGGAGCTTGTACGAGTAAAAAGTAACCATTTTTTTTAAGCACGAGTATTTTTTTTTACGTTAAACGTCAAACACGTCACGAGTTGACCAGATTTCCCGAGTACCTACCGTTACTCGTACGAGCCGCTATGTGACATCCACGAACTCCTACGTACCCGCTACGGGCATTGCACGAGCCCGAATCAGGGGAGAACTCGGGAGAACTCTTGAATTACCTCGTACAGTGGGACAGGCCCTTAATAACATGACGATTTGGCCAGGTCTGAAAATGCTCCGTTATGCTACTAGTCAACTACTGCCACTAGATGACAGTAGAGTCAGCACAGACCGTAACGTTTTGCATGGTGGATGAAAATGCTGGAGAAACTCAGCGGGTGAGGCAGCATCTATGGAGCGAAGGAACTGGCCAACGTTTCAGGCCGAAACCCTTCTACAGACTCGGGGAAGGAAATAGGCGACGTTTCGGGTCTTTCTTCCCGAAACGTTGCCTATTTCCTTCGCTCCATAGATGCTGCCTCACCCGCTGAGTTTCTCCAGCATTTTTGTCTACCTTCGATTTTCCAGCATCTGCAGTTCCTTCTTAAACATTGGGTGCTTGGGTAGTTTACTTTTTAAATTTCAAAATATTCGAGAAATAAATATAGGCCATACATGATCCTTGCAAACCTCCGTCCGATATTCTCGGAGGCTGTGCATACATTCAATACAGCTTCCCCAAATCACAATTTTTTTCCACTCATGTGGGATCCCTTCCCTTATTTTGAGGGGCGTCTCCACCACCCCCTGCCCCCCCCATGTCCAACAGCGGAAGGACCCCTGACTGTGGTCCTCTCCCACCGAGCCTTGGCGTTGGCTGCACCGAGCTTCAGTGCGTCCCTCAGCACGTACTCCTGCAGACCCTGCAGTGGGCAAGATAGTCCACTCGACGAAAAAGACGCAGTACGGTCATGGGCAGATTCATGGGTAATTTAAGGCCCCATTTCCGTAACCGGCTTCCGTCTCCGCACCCAAGATCCCATAGGATACTAGTGCGGAGACGGAAGCCGGTTACGGAAACATCCTCGTAAAAATAAAAGTTCTTTCTGAAAAATCTTCTCATTTTCAGAATTATATTTTATTAACACAAACTGTTCCCCCGCAACGTTGATTGCACTGCGAGTCGGGTCGGGTCCGGTTACTGAAATGGCTGGAAAAAAGGCCCACGTTCCGCTCCGTTGCGTACTCCACGTCAGCCCATTGCATTTAGCAGGAGTGGTCTATCTTGCTCCGCTATAGGTTCTTTGGTCTGCAGTGGGCCAGTCGGCAACATTCCCCGACACCCCAGCGGGATGAACATTGACTTCTCTAAACTTCAGATGGCCCTTGCTTTCTCTCTGCATCCCCTCCCCCTTCCCACTTCTCCCACTAGTTTTACTGTCTCCGCCTACATTCTTTCTTTGTCCCTTCCCCCCCCCCCCCCACCCTCACATCAGTCTGAAGAAGGGTCTCGACCCGAAACGTCGCCAATTCCTTCTCTCCATAAATGCTGCCTGACCCGCTGAGCTACTCCAGCATTTTGTGTCTACCTTCGATTTTGCCAGCATCTGCAGCTCTTTCTTAATCATAACATTTTTGTGTCTTCACTCACAGCAAGCCTCCTAAGTGTTCCTAAGTAAGTAAATGAATGTTGTGGTCATGTGAAAATGTAAGATACTGTTGCTGTGAATCTAAAATTCACAGTAAATGCTTGAAATATATTTGGCAGGTTTAGTTTGAGTTTAGAGGTACAGCGCGGAAACAGGCCCTTCGGCCCACTGAGTCCGCGCTGACCAGCGATCACCCCGTACGCTAACACTATCCTACACACACACACACACTGGGGACAAGTTACAATTTTACCAAAGCCAATTAACCTACAGACCTGCACGTCTCGAGTGTGTAGGGGAAAACTCCAGGGGGAAACCCACACGTCATAGAAACATAGAAAAATAGGTGCAGGAGTAGGCCATTCGGCCCTTTGAGCCAGCACCGCCATTCAATATAATCCTGGCTGATCATCTAAAATCAGTGCCCCATTCCTGCTTTCTCCCCACATCCCTTGATTCCGTCAGCCCTGAGCAAAGATCCGACAGCGGGCAAGATAGTCCACTCGACGAAAAAGACGCCGTACGGTCATGGGCAGATTCATGGGGTAATTTTCGGCCCCATTTCCGTAGCCGGCTTCCGTCTCCGCACCAAAGATCCCGTAGGATACTAGTGCGGAGACGGAAGCCGGTTACGGAAACATCCTCGTAAAAATATAAGTTATTTGGTAAAAAATCTTCTCCTCATTTTCAGAATTTTAATTTATTAACACAAACTGTTCCCCCGCAACGTTGATTACACTGCGAGTCGGGTCGGGTCCGGTTACGGAAATGGATGAAAAAAGGCCCACGTTACGCTCAGTTGCAGACTACACGTCAGCCCCATTGCATTTTGCAGGAGTGGTCTATCTTGCTCCGCTATAGGATCTTTGGCCCTAAGGGCTAAATCTAACTCTCACTTGAAAACATCCAATGAATCGGCCTCCACTGCCTTCTGTGGCAGAGAATTCCACAGATTCACAACTCCCTGGGTTAAGCATATTTTCTTCATCTCAGTCCTAAATGGCCTACCCTTTATTCTTAAACTGTGACTCCCCCAACATTTTTGCGGGAACATTTCTTGCATCTAGCCTGTCCAATCCTCTAAGAATTTTATATGTTTCTATCAGAATGCGGTCAGGGTGAGAACATACAAACTCCGCACAGGCAGCACCTGTAGATAGGATGGAACCCGGGTCTCTGGCGCTGTGAGGCAGCAACTCTACCACTGCGCCACTGTGCCACCCGGCTGATATCTGTGTTCAGTGAAAAAGACAGTTAACATTTAGGTTTTGTGGCCTAATCCAGGCATTTGTTACCTGCCGGTCAAACTCCTCCTCAGCACAGGTTTGGAGGTCTCACTAAATTTCTCCATACATACATCAGAAATTCTGCTGGCTCAAAGGCCGAATGGCCTACTCCCTGCACCTTTTGTTATTAGACAATAGGTGCAGGAGTAGGTCATTCGGCCCTTCGAGCCAACACCCCGCCATCAATGTGATCATGGCTGATCATCCCCAATCAGTCCCCCCCCCCCGTTCCTGCCTTCACCCCATATTCTCCTGACTATTTTAAGAGCCCTCTCTAGCTCTCTCTTGAAAGCATCCAGAGAACCGGCCTCCACCGCCCTCTGAGGCAGAGAATTCCACAGACTCACCACTCTCTGTGAGAAAAAGTGCTTCCTCGTCTCCGTTCTATTCACTGTGATCACGCTGATCATCCACAATCAGTACCCCGTTCCTGCCTTCTCCCCATATCCCTTGATTCCGCTATCTTTAAGAGCTCTATCTAACTCTCTCTTGAAAGCATCCATAGAATTGGCCTCTCAGGCAGAGAATTCCACAGATTCACAACGCTCTGGGTGAAAAAAGATTTCCTCGCCTCCGTTCTAAATGGCCTGCCCCTTATTCCCAATCTGTGGCCCCTGGTTCTGGACTCCCCCAACATCAGGAACATGTTTCCCGCCTCTAGCGTGTCAAATCCCTTAATCTTATATGTTTCAATAAGATCCCCTCTCGTTCTAAATTCTAGTGTATACAAGCCCAGCCGCTCCATTCTATCAACATATGACACTCCCGCCATCCCGGGAATTAACCTGGTGAACCTACGCTGCGCTCCCTCAATAGCAAGAATGTCCTTCCTCAAATTTGGAGATCAAAACTGCACACAATACTCCAGGAGTTCAGTACAGTTTTTAATCTGTCATATGTAGGTTAACACAGGGTCAACAGTACAATGAAATGTTGACAAGGCAACGGGTCACCTCAGCAATGATATAAGGATAAAATTAAAGTAAAAAAGACAGATAAGATAAGAGTGACATTGGTAGGTAAAAGACAATAATAAATAAAATGATCAACAAGTATGATGTGTTTATGAGATCATATATGTTGATCATTTGATGTGTTTATGAGTTTACAAGCCTGGTGATAAAAACTGTTCTTAAGTCTGGTGGTATGTGCAGCCGTGCTCCTGTATCGTCTGCCTGACGGCAACGAGGCCAACCGTCTGCGCGCTGGGTGGCTGTGGTCCTTGACGATGCTGCGCATAGATCCTACATCGAGCAAGACAGTCCCACTCGACGAAAAAGACTTGTCGCGGGGTCATTTTCCGGCCCCGTTTCCGTAACCGGCTTCCGTCTCTCCGCACCAGAGATCCCCGTCGCGGAGCAAAGATACTAGTGTTTGGAGACGGAAGCCGGTTACGGAAAACATCAAAAGTTCCTCATTTTCAGAATTATAATTTATTAACGCAAACTGTTCCCCCGCACCGTTGATTACTCTGCGGGTCGGGTTACTGAAATGGATGAAAAAAAGGCCCACGTTCCGCTCCGTTGCGTACAACACGTCAGCCCGTTGCTTTTAGGAGTGGTCTATCTTGCTTGCTATAGGATCTTTGGTCTGCAGCCGGCCAGTCGGCAACAATCCCCGACACCCCAGCGGTATGAACATTGACTTCTCTAACTTCAGGTAGCTCTTGCTTTCTCTCTGCATCCCCTCCCCCTTCCCACTTCTCCCACTAGTTTTACTGTCTCCGACTACATTCTTTCTTTGTCCCGTTCCCTCCATCAGTCTGAAGAAAGATCTATAGGATCTTTGATGCTGCGTGGAAAATGTCCTGAATGGCCGTGAGACAGTTGCCAGTCATGTGCTGTACCGCCTTCACCACTCTCTGTAGTGATTTGCGGCTGTGGTCTCACGAGGGGCGAAGAGCTGAATGGCCCCCTCCTGCGCCTATTTTCTATGTTTCTATGAGGGCCCCGAACAACTGCAGAAGGACCAAACCTTTGCTGTTTTTTCTTGTGACAAGCTTTGGGGGGGATATGTCTCGCTACATGAATTGTATCGCATACTGAACAGCATTATATGTAACCCGCCAGATTGGCCACTTGAAGCAGGAGCTGCAACAGCGCAATAGTGAAAAGGAGGCCGCACTTCTGGACAAGGATGTGCTGGGGCAGAGAGTGCAGAGCTTGGAACGTGAAATGGATACCAAGAAAAGGACCCAGGATGACAAGTCCCGGCTGGCGAAAGTATTCGAGGTCAGTTGCTGGTGTTCCCAATGTTGGGCGAGTCCAGAACCAGGGGCCACACAGTCTTAGAATAAAGGGGACCGACCTCCTGCTTTAAGTAAAGCACAACGTGCTGGAGTAACTTAGCGGGTCAGGCAACTTCTGTGAAGGGAATGGACAGGTGACCTTTCAGCTTGGGACTCTTTAAGTAAGTAAGTTTATTGGCCAAGTATTCACATACAAGGAATTTGCCTTGGTGCTCTGCCCACAAGTAACAGTGACAGTTGCAAATGACTCAGAAAACACTAAACATTAATAATAATAAATAATAATTTGAGATACAGTGTGGAAAAATGCCCTTTGTCTAGGCTTGTATTCACTGGAGTTTAGAAGGATGAGGGGGGGATCTTATAGAAACATATAACATTATAAAAGGACTGGACAAGCTAGATGCAGGAAAAATGTTCCCAATGTTGTGTGAGTCCAGAACCAGGGGCCACACAGTCTTAGAATAAAGGGGAGGCCATTTAAGACTTCCTCAGTCCTAAATGGCCTACCCCTTATTCTTAAACTGTGTGTGACTCCCTGGCTCTGGACTTCCCACAACGGGAACCTTTTCCTGTCCAATCCCATAGGAATTTTATATGTTTCTGTTGTGGGGTAGACGCACAGAGTCTCTTGTCCAGAGTAGGGGAATCGAGAATCCGAGGACATGAGTTTAAGGTGAGGTGGGGGGGAGATGTAATAGGAATCTGAGGCGTGCCCTTTTCACACAGAAGGTCGTGGTGGTGGTGGTGGGGGCTGCTCTTCTGCTGAGTGGGACTGTGGGCAAGTCCGTGCCATCCCTATCCTGACCCTCCTGACCAACATTCTCAAGGCTGAGTCCTGCCGGAATCTCGGTTGTGACTCCTCTTCTCCTCCCGTTGATTTACAGGATAGGGTGAAGCGCCTGGAACTGGAGCTGGAGGAAGAGAAGAGCAGCGTTGATCTTGCCACCGAGAGGATCAACAGGAGTAGAGAACAGGTAAAGATAGAAAATGGGAAGGGACATAGGAAATGAGTAAGTAAGTAATTTGTTTTTATATAGCAGGAATAATGTTCCCAATGTTGGGCGAGTCCAGAACCAGGGGCCACACAGTCTTAGCATAAAGGGGAGGCCATTTAAGACTGAGGTGAGAAAAAACTTTTTTACCCAGAGAGTTGTGAATTTGTGGAATTCCCTGCCACAGAGGGCAGAGGAGGCTAAGTCACTGGATGGATTTAAGAGAGAGTTGGATAGAGCTCTAGGGGCTGGTGGAGTCGAGGGATATGGGGAGAAGGCAGGCACGGGTTATTGATAGCGGACGATCAGCCACGATCACAATGAATGGCGGTGCTGGCTGGAAGGGCCGAGTGGCCTCCTCCTGCACCCATTCTCTATGTTTGTATAGCACTTTTTAAATCAAATCACATTGAAACCAAAGTGCTTTACAGAGAAGATATTAGATTTCCTTACATCCATATAAAATTAAAAAATAAAAAAATAATAAAAAGACACAATACACTATAGGATTCAACATGAATCCATTGTGCGGGAAGGCACCAACACGTCCAGTCCTCCTCCTCCTCCTCATAGTCCACCCGAGGTCGGGGCCTATTTGTGGCCTCCGCAGCCAGTCTGATGTTTTCAGGCCAATCTCTTTGCCGGGAAGCTGGAACTCCGGCGTCGGGCGAAACACTCCTCAGCGGCTTGGAATGTCTGGAGCGGCCGCCTCCTCCCCAGAGCTCGCGGCTCCCGAAGTCCTCAGGCCGCGTGGTTGGAGCTCCGACTCTGGCCGTCTCGGATCCCAGGCTCCGCGGTGTTTTAAATCCAGCACCACCCGCCCCCCCCCCCCCCCCCCCTCCCCGCGGCTGTACGCCCGCAGCCACAGCTCCGCGATGTTGGAGTCAGCGGTCACCGCACTCCGGAGCTTACCGCACGGCGACCCGGTAAGGCATCCATACGAAACATCGGAAGGGACTTGAACTTTCCTTCGCCTTCCATCACAGTGAGGAATGTGGAGGAGTCACTGTGGTGGATGCTCATGTTCAAATGTGTTTTGGAGAGATCGGTTGCTTTTCATTGTACGACTGACCTGGCCAATGACATTCCTGCACCTGCACCTCCTCCCACCTCATCTATTGCATCCGCTGCTCTCCATCGGTGAGACCAAGCGCAGGCTCGGCGATCGCTTCGCCCAACAACCTCCGCTCGGTTCGCAATAACCAACCTGATCTCCCGGTGGTACACAAAATGCCGGAGAAACCCAGCGGGTGCAGCAGCATCTATGGAGCGAAGGAGATAGGCGACGTTTCGGGCCCATCTTGATGCTTTCAAGAGAGAGCTAGACAGGGCTCTTAAAAATAGCGGAGTCAGGGGATATGGGGAGAAGGCAGGAACGGGGTACTGATTGGGGATAATCAGCCACGATCACATTGAATGGCGGTGCTGGCTCAAAGGGCCGAATGGCCTCCTCCTGCACCTATTGTCTGCTGGTATATATTTCAATCCAACATCATTTGCCTGCAGTAGCCCCATATCACTTGGTTCCCTTTACAACTGAAAAAGTCAAACGTTGACTTTCACACAATGGCAAAATTCCTGACGGGCACGGCTAAATTCCTTTGGTGCAGGAAACACAGCTCGACGGTGATGTTCGAAACCGCAAAGGAGCTAATTAAAATGAATGGGATTAAGTGGAATGTAATTAAATGGAAAAAACCTGTTCGCCTATCCAGTCTGTGCAGTATTTTTGTAGTCCTTAACAGTTTGTCCGGGTCAACCACTCCCTATAATAGTGTTCCACATTCTCACCATTCCTAAAGTCAAAAAAAGGGTATTCCCTGGTGGACACTCCCTTGTCACCAGAAATGCTACACCTGTCGCTTTACCTCCCCCCCCTTTAACTCCATTCAAGGACCCAAGCAGTCTTTCCAGGTGCGACAGAGGTTCACCTGCGCCTCCTGCGACCTCATCTATTGCATCCGCTGCTCTAGGCGTCAGCTGCTCCACCTCGGTGAGACCACGCGCAGGCTCGGCGATCGCTTCGTCCAACAAACCCCCGCTCGGTTCGCAATAACCAACCTGATCTCCCGGTGGTACACAAAGTGCTGGAGAAACCCAGCGGGTGCAGCAGCATCTATGGAGCGAAGGAGATGGGCGAGGTTTCGGGCCGAAACCCTTCTTCAGACTGGCACCCGCTGAGTTTCTCCAGCATTTTGTGTACCCTCGATTTTCCAGCATCTGCAGTTCCTTCTTTAACACTGATCTCCCGGTGGCTCAGCACTTCAACTCCCTCTCCCATTCCCAATCTAGCCTTTTTGTCCTGGGCCTCCTCCATGGCCAGAGTGAGGACCACCTTAAATTGGGGGAGCAGCACCTCATATTTTGATAGGGAGTCTACACCCCAGCGGCATGAACATTGACTTCTCTAATTTCAGGTAGTCCCTACTTTCTCCTCCCCTTCCCAGCTCTCCATCAGCCCACTGTCTCTACCTCTTCCTTTCTTCTTCCTGCCCCCCCTCTCCCCCCCCCCCCCCCCCCCCCCCCACCCTCACATCAGTCTGAAGAAGGGTTTTGGCCTCAAACGTCGCCTATATCCTTCGCTCCATAGATGCTGCCTCTCCCGCTGAGTTTCTCCAGCATTTTTGTCTACCTAATTTGAGGAAGGACATTCTTGCTATTGAGGGAGTGCAGCGTAGGTTTACAAGATTAATTCCCGGGATGGTGGGATTGTCATATGCTGAGAGAATGGAGCGCATGGCTTGTACACTCTGGAGTTTAGCAGGATGAGAGGGTATCTCATTGAAACATATAAGATTGTTAAGGGCTTGGACACACTAGAGGCAGGAAACATGTTCCCGATGTTGGGGGAGTCCAGAACCAGGGGCCACAGTTTAAGAATAAGGAGTAAGCCATTTAGAACGGAGACGAGGAAACACCTTTTCTCACAGAGAGTGGTCAGCCTGAGGAAGGGTCTTGACCCGAAACGTCGCCCATTCCTTCTCTCCAGGGATGCTGCCTCACCCGCTGAGTTACTCCAGCATTTTGTGTCTACATTCAATCGTGGCTGATCTATCTCTCCCCCCTAACCCCCTTCTCCTGCCTTCTCCCCATAACCCCTGACACCGGCACTAATCAAATTCAATAAGATAATGGTTGATCGGAGACGAGGAAACACTTTTTCTCACAGCGAGTGGTGAGTCTGTGGAATTCTCTGCCTCAGAGGGCGGTGGAGGCCGGTTCTCTGGATGCTTTCAAGAGAGAGCTAGACAGGGCTCTTAAAGATAGCGGAGTCAGGGGATGTGGGGAGAAGGCAGGAACGGGGGTACTGATTGGGGATGATCAGCCATGATCACATTGAATGGCGGTGCTGGCTCGAAGGGCCGAATGGCCTCCTCCTGCACCTATTGTCTATTGTCTCCCTTTTGCATTGCAGTCTCCTAGTTATATGTCCCCCCCTGTACCTCCCAGGATTTCCGCCCCTGCGCTCTGTCCTTCAGGTCTATCCACTCCATCAAAGCATCTCATAGTTTCATCCCAACTGTTATCGGGCAACTGAACTTTCCTCTCGGCAGCCGGAGCGCATTCCTCAACCTTCCATCCACTTCATTGGAAACCTTTGATTAGTCTTTATTGGACTTTATCTTGCAGTAAATCTAGTAACCTTTACCCTCGATTTGCACGAA
>JAVHYY010000449.1:87500-117500 GCA_035221665.1 Okamejei kenojei | reverse complement strand
CCAGAGGAGGTACCCGAATTTACCAGCCCCTGCAGTTCTTTTTTTATACAATGGTTTCTCCAGCATGTTGCGTCGACCACCAAACCACTGTAATTTGCTTTGAGTTTGAACTTGGTAGTAAGATGACTTGCACATGGATCCTTTCCCTCAATGGTCTCCCTTCTCTTCCCGTCCCCCGCCAACAGGGAGCGAAGCATTCTGCAGGCATCTAACCGCAAACTGGAGCGGAAGGTGAAGGAGCTGACCATCCAGCTTGACGATGAGAGGCAGAACGTCTCCGATGAGAAGGACCAGGTATGATTCGAGATTCAAGAGAGTTTATTGACAAAAAGTGCTGGAGAAACTCAGCGGGTGCGGCAGCATCTATGGAGCGAAGGAAATGGGCAACGTTTCGGGCCGACACCCTTCTTCAGTCTAGATATGGCAGTTGCATAGGGCTCAGTTGTATTGTGTACAGTTTTGGTCTCCTAATTTGAGGAAGGACATCCTTGTGATTGAGGCAGTGCAGCGTAGGTTCACCAGATTGATCCCTGGGATGGCGGGACTGTCTCATGAGGAAAGATTGAAAAGACTAGGCTAGTTTTGGCCTCCTAATTTGAGGAAGGACATCCTTGTGATTGAGGCAGTGCAGCGTAGGTTCACCAGATTGATCCCTGGGATGGCGGGACTGTCTCATGAGGAAAGATTGAAAAGACTAGGCTTGTATTCACTGGAGTTTAGAAGGATGAGGGGATATCTTATAGAAGCATATAAAATTATAAAAGGACTGGACAGGTTAGATGCAGGAAAAATGTTCCCAATGTTGGGCGAGTCCAGAACCAGGGGCCACACAGTCTTAGAATAAAGGGGAGGCCATTTAAAACTGAGGTGAGAAATAACGTTTTCACCCAGAGAGTTGTGAATTTGTGGAATTCCCTGCCACAGAGGGCAGTGGAGGCCAAGTCACTGGATGGATTTAAGAGAGAGATATGCCCCTGTCCCACTTAGGAAACCTGAACGGAAACCTCTGGAGACTTTGCGCCCCACCCAAGGTTTCCGTGCGGTTCCCGGAGGTTCTTGTCCTCCGGCAACCACCTACAACTAGCATCGCGACCGGCTTCGACTAAAAAATTACCGATTTTTAAAACGGCAACCACTTTCGACCATAAGGGAGACTGACAAAAACGTCCGGGAACCGCACGGAAACCTTGGGTGGGGCGCAAAGTCTCCAGAGGTTTCCGTTCAGGTTTCCTAAATGGGACAGGGGCATAAGATCTCTAGGGGCTGGTGGAGTCAAGGGATATGCGGAGAAGGCAGGCACGGGTTATTGATTGGGGACGATCAGCCATGATCACAATGAATGGCGGTGCTGGCTCGAAGGGCAGAATGGCCTCCTCCTGCACCTATTTTCTTTGTTTCTATGGGACCCTTCTTCGGACTAAAGTCAGGGGAGAGGGAAGCGAGATTTGGAAGGGTTAAAAAAAAGTGTATTACGGGGTCGGGGAAGGGGGGGGGGGCGGGAAAGGCTGAGAATGGGGATAGGAAGAAAATAGATTGAATAGCCTAACTCTGCTCCTATCCCTTATGACCTGATGTAACGAAACTATTGTCTGTTGTGTTCTCTCCCTCTCCCTCCCCTCCCCCCTCCCCTCCCCCTCCCCCTCCCCTCCCCCCTCCCCTTCTCCCCCTCCCCCTCCCCTCCCCCTCCCCCTCTCCTCCCCCTCACCCCACCTCCCCACCTCCCCTCCCCCCTCCCCTCTCCTCCACCCCCTCTCCCCTCCCCCTCCCCTCCCCCCTCCCCCCTCTCCTCTTCCCCCTCCCTCCCCTTCCCTCCCCTCCCCCCCTCTTTCCCTCCCCCTGTCCCTCCCTGTCCCCTTCCCCTCCCCTCCCTGTCTTTCCCTGTCTTTCCCTCCTTTCCCTGTCTCCCCCTCTTTCCCTCCGCCTTTCCCTCCCTCCCCCTCTTCCCTCTCTTCCCTCTCCTTTTCCCCCTCTCCCCCCTCTCTTCCCCCTCCTCTTTCCCCCTCTTCCCCCTCTTTCCCTCTCGCGGCTTCACGCAGCTGACTCTGCGGGTGAAGGCCCTGAAGCGCCAGGTGGATGAAGCGGAGGAGGAGATCGAGAGGCTGGAGACGGCTCGGAAGAAGAGTCTGCGGGAGCTGGAGGAAGTGCACGAGGCCAACGAACAACTGCAGAATCGCATCAAGACTTTGGAAAAGGATGTCTGGTAAGAAGGCGCAGCTTTGGAAAACGGCTCGGGAGACACAAAACTGCCGGAGTAACTCCAGCGGGACGGGCAGCGTCTCTGGAGAGAAGGAATGGGTGACGATTCGGGTCGAGACCCTTCTTCAGACAGACAATAGTTTAGTTTCATAAGGTCATCGGGGAGACAGACTCCAGGCAGGAGGAGGAGGCCATTTGGCCCTTCGAGCCAGTATTTAAAGGACACTGAAGCACCGCCATTCACTGTGATCATGGCTGATCGTCCCCAATCAGTTCCCCGTTCCTGCCTTCTCCCCATATCCCCTGACTCCGCTATCTTTAAGAGCCCTATCTAGCTCTCTCTTGAAAGCATCCAGAGAACCGGCCTCCACCGCCCTCTGAGGCAGAGAATTCCACAGACTCACCACTCTCTGTGAGAAAAAGTGTTTCCTCGTCTCCGTTATATATGGCTTACCCCTTATTCTTAAACTGTGTGTGTGGCCCCTGGTTCTGGACTCCCCCAACATCGGGAACATGTTTCCTGCCTCTAGCGTGTCCAAACCCTTAACAATCTTATATGTTTCAATGAGATCGCCTCTCATCCTTCTAAACTCCAGAGTGTACAAGCCCAGCCGCTCCATTCTTCTTCTTCTTGCGTGCAGCGTGCACAGCTGAAAGTTGTTGGACAACTTGCTCTATTTGAGTGTACAAGCCCACTTGGTGGCCATAACTCCTCCCTCGTGTGTTCGCTCTCCAGGCGGAAGAACGCTCGTTCCAACGTGGGCCTCGGCGAGGACGACCTGAGTTCGGACGACGACGACGACTATGAACGCACGTTCAATCCGTCCTCCATCACCTCGCTGATCACCGAGAGCAACCTGCAAACGAGCTCCTGCTAGATCGCTCCGGACGCAGCGATCTCACCGGGTCTGCCGCTCTCTCCGCCAGGAACAAAACTGTGGAACGACAAACCTGCCCTGCCGATTGATCCCCGTTCTACAAGACTACAAGATCAAGATCAGTGCATAAACAATCAGTGTTTTATCAAGTGATCTGTATATGCGTAGCTTGCACTGGGCTTTTTTAAATTGATTTTAATTACTATTAAAATAATATATTTCCATACATCACAAGACCTGTCCAAACTCTGTAGCAAATCCCCTCAGGCAGCACGGCTGAGGCGCAGCGGTAGAGTTGCTGCCTTATGCCCCTGTCCCACTTAGGAAACCTGAACGGAAACCTCTGGAGACTTTGCGCCCCACCCAAGGTTTCCGTGCGGTTCCCGGAGGTTTTTGTCCTCCGGCAACCACCTTCAACTAGCATCGCAACCGGCTTTTGACTAAAAAAATTACCGATTTTTTTAAACGGAAACCACTTTCGACCATTAGGGACACTGACAAAAACCTCCGGGAACCGCACGGAAACCATGGGTGGGGGCGCAAAGTCTCCAGAGGTTTCCGTTCAGGTTTCCTAAGTGGGACAGGGGCATGACAGCGCCAGAGACCCGGATTCGATCCTGACTACCAAGGGCATTGGAAACCAGAGAAAAGAAACCAGTCTGGAAAAAGTCAGACCTGTTAGGAAACACTTTTTCCTCACAGAGAGTGGTGAGTCTGTGGAATTCTCTGCCTCAGAGGGCGGTGGAGGCCGGTTCTCTGGAGACTTTCAAGAGAGAGCTAGATAGGGCTCTTAAAGATAACGGAGTCAGGGGATACATGGAGAAGGTAGGAACGGGGTACTGATTGGGGGTGCAGGAGGAGGCCATTCGGCCCTTCGAGCCAGCACCACCATTCAATGTGATCATGGCTGATCATCCCTAATCAGAACCCCGTTCCTGCCTTCTCCCCATATCCCCTGACTCCGCTATTTTTAAGAGCCCTATCTAGCTCTCTCTTGAAAGCATCCAGAGAACCGGCCTCCACCGCCCTCTGAGGCAGAGAATTCCACAGGCTCGCCACTCTCTGTGAGAAAAAGTGTTTCCTCGTCTCTGTTCTAAATGGCTTACTCCTTATTCTTAAACTGTGGCCCCTGGTTCTGGACTCCCCCCAACATCGGGAACATGTATCCACCCTCTAGTGTGTCAAAACTGTTAGCAATCTTATACGTTTCAATGAGATTCCCTCTCATCCTTCTAAACTCCAGAGTGTACAAGCCCAGCTGCTCCATTCTCTCAGTATATGACAGTCCCGCCATCCCGGGAATTAACCTTGTTAAACCTAGCAGAGAATTCCACAGACTTGCCACTCTCTGTGAGAAAAAGTGTTTCCTCGTCTCTGTTCTAAATGGCTTGCTCCTTATTCTTAAACTGTGGCCCCTGGTTCTGGACTCCCCAAACGGTGGCGCTGGGGTAGAGTTGCTGCCTTACAGCGCCAGAGACCCGGGTTCGATCCTGTCTACCAAGGGCATTGGAAACCAGAGAAAAGAAGCTAGTCTGGAAAAAGTCAAACCTTCAAATGGTGGCGCAGCGGTAGAGTTGCTGCCTTATGCCCCTGTCCCACTTAGGAAACCAGAACGGAAACCTCTGGAGACTTTGCGCCCCACCCAAGGTTTCCGTGCGGTTCCCGGAGGTTTTTGTCAATCTCCCTGATGGTCGAAAGTGGTTTCCGCTTCTTCTAAACCTCCGGGAACCGCACGGAAACCTTGCGTGGGGCGCAAAGTCTCCAGAGGTTTCCGTTCAGGTTTCCTAAGTGGGACAGGGGCATTACAGCGCCAGAGACCCTGACTTCAGGCACTGTCTGTACACATTCTCCCCGTGACCGCGTGGGTTTTCTCCAGGCGCTCCGGTTTCCTCCCACACTACAAAGACGTGCGGGTTTGTACGTGAATTGGCTTCTGGAAATTGTAAATTGTCCCCTAACGTGTAGGATATTGTTGGTGTACCATCAGTTCGGTGTGGACTCAATGGGCCGAAAGGCCTGTTTCCACGCTGTTACTCCTAAAGTATAAAGTCTCTAACACCTGCTTTTGATAAGAATATTGCCTTTCAAGCAGCTTGTACTTTAACAAGTTTCTATTCCCTTTCAACAGGGCGACAACAAGGCTTCGCCCTTTTACATTTGATTAGTTTTATTTTACATCCAGCGTGCAAACATGCCCTTTGACCCACCGAGTGCACGCCGACCATCGATCACCTACCTGCACACTAGTATTATCAGGGACAGGTGCCGCTATCGGACGGGACACTTCTTTCCACTGATTGTGGTGGGTGGTGGGGGGGGGGGAGGGTGCTAGGTGGAGAAAACTTGAAGAGAGGTGGTGGTTGGGGGGGGGGGGGGGGGCAGGTGACAAAGCCTGGCACGTGATGGGTGGATAATGTTGAGGAGGGTGTGTGTGTGTATATGTGTATATGTATATATGTGTGTATATATATATATATATATGTGTGTGTGTATATATATATGTGTGTGTATATATATATATGTGTGTGTGTGCATGTATATATGTGTGTGTGTGTGTGTACATATGTGTGTGTGTATGTATATATGTATGTGTACATATGTGTGTGTGTGTGTATATATGTGTGTGTGTGTATATATGTGTATGTGTATATATATATGTGTGTGTGTATATATGTATGTGTGTATATATCTATATGTGCGTGTATATGTGTATATATATATGTGTGTGTGTGTGTATATATGTGTATATATATATGTGTGTGTATATGTGTGTGTGTGTATATATATGTGTGTATATATATAGATGTGTGTGTGTATATATATGTGTGTATGTGTGTGTGTGTATATAAATATGTATATATATATATGTGTGTGCGTATATATGTGTGTGTATATGTGTGTGTGTGTATATATGTATGTGTGTGTATATTATACACACACACACAATTTGCTGGAGTGACTCAGCGGGACAGGGAGCATTTTTGGATGGAAGGAATGCGTGATGTTTCAGGTCGAGACACATATAAGATTTTTAGGGGCTTGGACACGCTAGAGGCAGGAAACATGTCCCCGATGTTGGGGGAGTCCATGCCGTGCAGGTTTGTAGTTGGCATTAATTGGCATGATAAAAAATGTAAACTTGTCCAAGTTGGCGATATGCAGACTACTGCCCTGCCGACTACAAGATTGAGAAGGTTCGGAAGGTAATTAGAAATTGTCCCTCGTGTGTGTGTGTGTGTGTGTGTGTGTGTGTGTGTAGGATAGCGTAAAGGGCCTGTCCTTTCACAACCTTTTTTTTTTACTCGTGGACATTTTTCATCAGGCTAGAAAAAAACGCCTGATGAAAAAGGCCTCGTGACGCGACCATGTTGCGAGTACGAGTCGAGGGCAAACTCGGCGGAGGTCGTGAAAGTGGGACGGGCCCCCTTAGTGTGCCGGGGTCCGCTGGTCAGTGCGGACCCGGTGGGCCAGAGGGCCTGTTTCTGCGCTGCGTCTCCAAACCCGAGGCTGTGCTTATTCCAAATCAGAGTGTCTTTAAGCTGTTTTTGACTGTTGACCAAACCCTGGGTGTGGCCTGCCACAGATTCTTGTGGTCGTGCTGTTGTCAGTACAAGTCTTGAAGTGTTTTTGGTTTTTTTTTACAGACTACCTAAGGTGTTGAGGCTGTGAGTTTTTAAGAGGAACTGCAGATGCTGGAAAACCGAAGGTAGGCAAAAGTGCCGGAGAAACTCAGCGGGTGCAGCAGCATCTATGGAGCGAAGGAAATAGGCAACGTTTCGGGCCGAAACCCTTTCGGGTTTCGGCCCGAAACGTTGCCTATTTCCTTCCCTGAGTCTGAAGAAGGCTTTCGGCCTATCTCCTTCGCTCCATAGATGCTGCTGCACCCGCTGAGTTTCTCCAGCACTTTTTGTCTACCTTTGAGGCTGTGAGTCTGTCTGCAAAAAGGAGGAGGCGAGAGATCGGATCAAAGAACTACTGTTGACAGTCTGCAGACATTTGCGCCCCTTTATATCAACCGATTGGACGGACTCTGCCTTCAGGAATATTTTTTTAGGGTTAGTTTATTGTCACGTACCAAGGTACAGTGAAGAACAATTTAGCTGCATGCTATCCTGTCAGCAAAAAGATTATTCATGATTTTACTAGAATGTTGCCAGGGTTCCAGCAACTATGTTACAGAGAAAGGTTGCACAAGTTAGGTCTTTATTCTTTGGAGCGCAGAAGGTTAAGGGGGGACTTGATTGAGGTCTTTAAAATGATGAAAGGGATAGACAGAGTTGACGTGGATACGTTTTTCCCATTGAGGGTAGGGAAGATTCAAACAAGAGGGCATGACATGAGAATTAAGGGACAGAGGTTTCGGGGTAACGTGAGGGGGAACTTCTTTACTCAGAGGGTGGTGGCTGTGTGGAATCAGCTTCCAGCAGAAGTGGTGGAGGCAGGATCGATTTTAACATTTAAGAGTAAAGTGGATAGGTATATGGACGTGAAGGGAATGGAGGGGTATGGTCTGAGTGCAGGTAGATGGGACTAGGGGAAAACAAATGGTCGGCACGGACTGGAAGGGCCGAGAGGGCCTGTTTCCGTGCTGTAATTGTTATATGGTTATATGGTTATGATTGCAAACAAACCGTCCACAGTGTACCGATGCAGCTTAATGGTTTCACATTTAGTGCAAGGTCAAGTCTGACTCGAGAGTAAACCTATAGCTTACAACAAGAGGAGCAAAGAGGCCCTTCTGCAGTTGTCCAGGGCCCTAGTGAGACCGCACCTGGAGTATTGTGTGCAGCTTTGGTCCCCTAATTTTGAGGAAGGACATTCTTGCTGTTGAGGGAGCCCAGCGTAGGTTCACCGGGTTAATTCCCGGGATGGCGGGACTGTCGTATGCTGAGAGAATGGAGCGGCTGGGCTTGTACACTCTGGAGTTTAGAAGGATGAGCCCTAGTGAGACCACACCTGGAGTATTGTGTGCAGTTTTGGTCCCCTAATTGGAGGAAGGACATTCTTGATATTGAGGGAGGGCAGTGCAGGTTCACTGGGATGGCGGGACTGTCATACGCTGAGAGAATGGAGCGACTGGGCTTGTACACTCTGGAGTTTAGCAGTATGAGAGGGGATCTTATTGAAATATATAAAATTATTAAGGGTTTGGACACGCTAGAGGCAGGAAACATGTTCCCGATGTTGGGGGAGTCCAGAACCAGGGGCCACACACACAGTTTAAGAATAAGGGGTCGGCCATTTAGAACGGGGACGAGGAAACACTTTTTCTCACAGAGAGTGGTGAGTCTGTGGAATTCTCTGCCTCAGAGGGAGGTGGAGGCCGGCTCTCTGGATACTTTCAAGAGAGAGCTAGATAGGGTCTTAAAGATAGTCAGGGGTTATGGGGAGAAAAGGCAGGAACGGGGTACTGATTTGGGAAGATCAAGCCCAGCCGCTCCATTCTCTCAGCATATGATGGTCCCACCATCCCGGGAATTAACCTTGTAAACCTACGCTGCACTCCCTCAATAGCAAGAATGTCCTTCCTCAAATTAGGGGACCAAAACTGCGCACAATACTCCAGGTGTGGTCTCACTAGGGCCCTGTTCAACTGCAGAAGGCAGTTGTTGCATTTCACAAGACTATGCCTCCCCAGATTTATCTAATCCGTGCCAAAGCTCAATCAATAATTACAAACAATGTCCTTTTATGGTTTCCCAGTATTAGTTTTATCTCTACCCCTCCCTCGGTCAACAAGCAGGGACTTTGTGTAGGAAAGAACCGCAGGCGCTGGTTTAAATCGAAGGTAAACACAATAATGCTGGAGTCACTCAGCGGGTGAGGCAGCATCTCTGGAGAGAAGGAATGGGTGACGTTTCGGGTCGGGCCTGTCCCACTTTCAAGACCTAATTCACAACCTTTTTTACTCGTGGACATTTTTCATCAGGCTAGAAAAAGGCCCCGGGCCTACTTGATGCCACGAGTAGCTACGACCAGCATCACGGCCTGCTACGGCCTACCTACGACCACGCTGCGAGTATGAGTCAAGGGCAAACTCGGCAGAGGTCGTGAAAGTGGGACAGGCCCCTTAACTCGGCATGTCAGGCAGCATCTCTGGAGAAAAGGAGGAATTTATTTTGCCAGAGAATGGTTTATTCTGTGGAATTCATTGCCACTGGAGGGCAACTTATAGGGGCAGATATTCTGGATTAGTACGGGTGTCAGGTTATGGGGAGAAGGCAGGAGAATGCGATTGAGAGGGAAAGATAGATCAGCCATGGTTGAATGGCGTAGTAGACTAGATGGACCGAATGGCCTACTTCTGTTCCTATGACCTATGAGCTGCTGGCTCTCAGCGCCAGATACCCGGGTACGATTCTGACTGTCCGTTCTCCCCGTGACCTGCGTGGGTTTTCTCCGGGTGCTCCAGTTTCGTCCCATACTTCAAAGACGTGCGAGTGAGTCTGTAGGTTAATTGGCTTGGGTAAAATTGGCCCTAGTGTGTGTAGGATAGTGTTCGTCAACTGGTCAGCACGGAGTCGGAGGACCGAAGGGCCTGTTTCCACGCTGTATCTCTGGTCTAAGTCCAACATTGGTCTTGGATTGCTTGCCAATGGGGAATGGTGAATTCAGCTGCCATCAGCTTTTCAAATGCTTAAAAAATTCAGAATCTTTAATTTTAATGTTGATAATATCGGTGACTCGTTAAAGAATAATTCCATTGTTAATTAAGAAACACAAAAAGCTGGAGTAACTCAGTCCTTCCTCAGTAAAAGGAATTGGTGATATCTTGTTTTGAGACCCTTCCTCAGACGGGGTCTGAAGAAGGGTCTCGACCCAAAACGTCACCCGTCCCTTCTCTCCAGAGATGCTGCCGGACCCGCTGAGTTACTCCAGCTTTTTGTGTTTCTTAATTAAAAAGGGAATTATTCTTTAAAGGAATGACGTGATGTTTTGAATCCTTATTTATTCCTTTCATGTGTTGCCTCTGACAGCATTTTATTTCCTTGATATTCGGTAAAATACGGATAAAGTTGACAACACTGACAGTGCTTCCGGAGAATAATTGGACAGAGCGTAATTTTTGGATAAATGCTGCTATACAAGTGTCTCTGTCACACAAGTGCCTCTTTCAAAACATACCCCATATCGCATAGGAAGGAACTGCAGATGTT
The DNA here is from genome assembly GCA_035221665.1 of Okamejei kenojei. Taxonomy (NCBI): domain Eukaryota; kingdom Metazoa; phylum Chordata; class Chondrichthyes; order Rajiformes; family Rajidae; genus Okamejei; species Okamejei kenojei. The sequence continues at coordinate 107,269 of JAVHYY010000449.1, read as the reverse complement.
GGTTTAAAAACTTAGACAATAGGTGCAGGAGTAGGCCATTCAGCCCTTCGAGCCAGCACCACCATTCAATATGATCACGGCTCATCATCCACAATCAGTACCCCGTTCCTGATTTTTTTTCTTTCTCCCCCATATCCCTCGATTCCGTTAGCCCTAAGAGCTAAATGTAACTCTCTCTTGCTGGCTCAAAGGCCTACCCCTGCACCTATTGTCTATTGTCTCTTGAAAACATCCATTGAATTGGCCTCCACTGCCTTCCACAGATTCACAACTCTCTGGGTGAAACTGATTTTCCCCATCTCAGTCCTAAATGGCCGACCCCTTATTCTTAAACTGTGTGTGTGACCCCCTAGTTCTGGACTTCTCCCCCCCCCCCCCCCCCCCCCCCCCCCCCCCCCCCCCCCCCAACATTGGGAACATTTTTCCTGCATCCAGCCTGTTTGAACCGAAGATAGGCACAAAAAAAGCTGGAGTAACTCGGCAGGACAGGCAGCATCTCTGGAGCATCCCATTCCTTCTCTCCCGAGATGCTGTCTGTCCCGCTGAGTTACTCCAGCTTTTTGTGTACAAACCCATGTACACCAGATCCTGCACAGAATCTCCACGATTCGATTGTATATATTAGATGTAAATATATCTAGTGTTTATACTTCAAATATCTACAAAATCCAAGATCTATTCATATATGAATTTAAATCAATAGTAATGAAGAGATTTATACAAAATCTTTATGGAGATTTATATACATATTAACTGTATAGAGAAATTATTGATTAAAGATCAAGATTTTATACGAGGATTTGTTTAGGGGCTCATATGGGATTTTCAATCATTTTTTCTCACATTTGTATTTTTGTATATATATTCAAAATTCAAAACTTCAACTTGCATATTCTATGGATAAATAGGGCGAAGGAACTAGGCAACGCATGGGCACCCCAGCGGTGTGAACATTGACTTCTCCAATTTCAGGTAGTCCCTGCTTTCTCCCTCCTTCCCCTCCCCTTCCCAGCTCCCCAACAAGCCCACTGTCTCCGCCTCTTCCTTTCTTCTTCCCGCCCCCCCCCCCCCCACCCCCACATCAGTCTGAAGAAGGGTCTCGACCCGAAACGTTGCCTATTTCCGTCGCTCCATAGATGCTGCTGCACCCGCTGAGTTTCTCCGGCATTTTTGTCTACCTTCGATTTTCCAGCATCTGCAGTTCCTTCTTAAATTCCATGGATAAATATGCTTCCGATGTTTACTTGTAAATTTTTTGGTGATTTTTCTAGTACGATAAAATCTATCTGTGTCATCTTGTCTCATTTGGTCCATTATTTTTCTGTCTGCAAAATGGTGATCGATTAATAAGCAAACTATCCCGCAGGAGGATGAGGGGTGATCTTATAGAGGTGTATAAAATCATGAGAGGAATAGATCGGGTAGATGCACAGAGTCTCTTGCCCAGAGTAAGGGAATTGAGGACCAGAGGACTTGCGTTTAAGGTGAAGGGGAAAAGATTTAATAGGAATCTGAGGGGTAACTTTTCCACACAGAGGGTGGTGGGTGTACATAGAAACATAGAAAATTGGTGCAGGAGGAGGCCATTCGGCCCTTCAAGCCTGCACCGCACCGCCATTCAATATGATCATGGCTGATCATCCAACTCAGTATCCCGTATCTGCCTTCTCTCCATACCCCCTGATCCCTTTAGCCACAAGGGCCACATCTAACCCTCTTAAATATAGCCAATGAACTGGCCTCAACTACCTTCTGTGGCAGAGAATTCCACAGATTCACCACTCTCTATGTGAAAAATGTTTTTCTCATCTCAGTCCTAAAAGACTTCCCCCTTATCCTTAAACTGTGACCCCTTGTTCATAACGAGCTGCCGGGGGAGGTAGTTGAGGCTGGGACTATCGCAACGTTTAAGAATGGACAGGTACATGGGTAGGTCAGGTTTGGAGGGATATGGGCCAAACGTGGGCAGGTGGGACTGGTGTAGCTGGGACATTATGCCCCTGTCCCACTTAGGAAACCTCTGGAGACTTTGCGCCCCACCCAACGGTTCCCGGAGGTTTTTGTCAGTCGCCCTAATGGTCGAAAGTGGTTTCCGTTTTAAAAATCGGTAATTTTTTAGTCGAAGCCGGTTGATATGCTAGTTGAAGGTGGTTGCCGGAGGACAAAAACCTCCGGGAACCGCACGGAAACCTTGGGTGGGGCACAAAGTCTCCAGCGGTTTCCATTCAGGTTTCCTAAGTGGGACAGGGGGCATTAGACAGGTACATGGATAGATTTGAGCCAAACCACAAGCATGTGGGACTGGTGTGTAGATGGGACATGTTGGTCTGTGCTGGCAAGTTGGGCCGAAGGGCCTGTTGTCACACTGTACCACTCAGCGGAAACCCACATGGAGGACGTGCAAACTCCACACAAACGGCACCCAAGGTCAGGACGGAACCCAGGTCTCTGGCGCTGTGAGGCAGCGACTCTTTTAACGGCTGAGTCACCAGCTGGTGAACTGCATTTCAGTGGAAATGGCGACAAGTGCAGGAAGGAACTGCAGATGCTGGTTCACCCCGAAGATAGACGCAAAATGGTGGAGTAACTCGCGGGGACAGTCAGCGTCTCTGGAGCGAAGGAATGGGTGACGTTTCGGGTCGAGCCAGAGTCAGTAGACACAAAATGGTGGATTAGCGGGACAGGCAGCACCTGGAGTATTGTGTGCAGTTTTGGCCCCCTAATTTGAGGAAGGACATTCTTGCTATTGAGGGAGTGCAGCGTAGGTTCACCAGGTTAATTCCCGGGATGGCGGGACTGTCATATGCTGAGAGAATGGAGCGGCTGGGCTTGTGCACTCTGGAGTTTAGAAGGATGAGAGGGGATCTCATTAAAACATATAAGATTGTTAAGGGCTTGGACACACGAGAGGCAGGAAATATGTTCCCGATGTTGGGGGAGTCCAGAACCAGTTTAAGAACAAGTGTTAGGCCATTTAGATTGGAGATGAGGAAACACTTTTTCTCACAGAGAGTGGTGAGTCTGTGGAATTCTTTGCCTCAGAGGGCAGTGGAGGCCGGTTCTCTGGATGCTTTCAAGACAGAGCTAGATAGGGCTCTTAAAGATAGACGAGTCAGGGGATATGGGGAGAAGGCAGGAGCGGGGTACTGATTGGGGATGATCATCCGTGATCACATTGAATGGCGGTGCTGGCTCGAAGGGCCGAATGGCCTCCTCCTGTACCTATTGTCTGTTGTCTATTGTCTAACTCAGCAGGACAGGCAGCATCTTTGGAGAGAAGGAATGGGTGATGTTTTGGGTCGAGCTAGAGTCAGTAGACACAAAATGGTGGGTTAACTCAGCGGGACAGGCAGCATCTCTGGAGAGAAGGAATGGGCGACGTTTCAGGACCCGAAACGTCACCCATTCCTTCTCTCCAGACACGCTGCCTGTCCCGCCCAGTTGCTCCACCATTTTATGTCTAATCTTCACTTGTGGCTAAGGGGATCAGGGGGTACGGAGAGAAGGCAGGTACAGGATACTGAGTTGGATGGTCAGCCATGATCATATTGAATGGCGGTGCAGGCTCGAAGGGCCGAATGGCCTCCTCCTGCACCTATTGTCTATGTTTCTATGAGAGAGATCATATTACCTTTCACAGGGAATGACGTAATTGGGCCCGGTCACGATGACGTGCGTTTACTTTCGTCAATAAAATCCATCAAGTGTTTTGATCTTGCTTAATAATTCCCCCGAGGGAAGTCTCACAAAGATTCGGAGCGTAATTTTAATTTTCTTTCTGATTGACACTGGCAGATTCCCAGCACACTCTGTTCTTCAGCGGCGGACAAGTCGACCTGCCGTCTTGCTTCTGTTTCTTGCTTCTGACTCATTCCCCAGGCAGCTGACATAACTCCGGGCTGGGCACCAGCTGCGAATCCAGGTAGGAGTCTCTCCAAAGGGAGCGCCGTCCTGTATGGGTATGGGCTGCCCAGCCTGCAGCTGTTTGTTTTTCACTCTTTATTGAATTTTTAGTGAGTTTTAGTGTTTAGTTTTTGGAGTTCCAGTCTTTTTTATGCGGGGGGGGGGGGGGTCCGAAACGTCACCCATTCCTTCTCTCCAGAGATGCTGCCTGTCCCGCTGAGTTAGACAATAGACGCAGGAGTAGGCCATCGGCCCTTCCCCAACATTGGGAACATGTTTCCTGCCTCTAGCGTGTCCAAACCCTTAATAATCTTATACGTTTCAATGAGATCCCCTCTCATCCTTCTAAACTCCAGAGTGTACAAGCCCAGCCGCTCCATTCTCTCAGCGTATGACAGTCCCGCCATCCCGGGAATTAACCTGGTGAACCTACGCTGGGCTCCCTCAATAGCAAGAATGTCCTTCCTCAAATTAGGGGACCAAAACTGCACACAATACTCCAGGTGTGGTCTCACCAGGGCCCTGTACAACTGCAGAAGGACCTCTTTGCTCCTATACTCGACTCCTCTTGTTATAAAGGCCAACAGGCCATTGGCTTTCTTCACTGCCTGCCAATTCACTGGATGTTTTCAAGAGAGAGTTAGAATTAGTTCTTGGGGCTAACAGAATCAAGGGATATGGGGAGAAGGCAGGAACAGGGTACTGATTCTGGATGATCAGCCATGATCATATTGCGTGGCAGTGCTGGCTCGAGGGGCTGAATGGCCTCCTCCTGCACCTATTGTCTATGTTCCTGCTTTGTCTCCACGCTGCCTGCCCCTCCGCCTATGTTTCAATGAGATCCCCTCTCATCCTTCTAAACTCCAGAGTGTAGAAGCCCAGCCGCTCCATTCTCTCAGCGTATGACAGTCCCGCCATCCCGGGAATTAACCAACAAACCAGCACGTCTATGGAGCGGGGGAGGAAACCGGCGCATCCGGAGAAAACCCACGTGGGTCACAGGAAGAAAGTGCAAGCTCCGTACGGGCAGCATCTGTAGTCGGGATCGAACCCGGGTCTCTGGCGGCGTGAGGCAGCAGCTCAACCCGCTGCGCCACCCTGCGCGTTGCGTGCTATCCAGTCAGCGGAAAGACAATACACGATTACAAACGAGCCGTACACAGTGTACGGATGGAATCATAGACAATAGGTGCAGGAGTAGGCCATTCGGCCCTTCGAGCCTGCACCGCCATTCAATATGATCATGGCTGATCATCCAACTCAGTATCCCGTACCTGCCTTCTCTCCATACCCCCTGATCCCTTTAGCCACAAGGGCCACATCTAACTCCCTCTTAAATATAGCCAATGAACTGGCCTCAACTACCTTCTGTGGCAGAGAATTCCACAGACTCACCACTCTCTGTGTGAAAAACGATTTTCTCATCTCGGTCCTAAAAGACTTCCCCCTTATCCTTAAACTGTGACCCCTTGTCCTGGACTTCCCCAACATCGGGAACAATCTTCCTGCATCTAGCCTGTCCAACCCCTTAAGAATTTTGTAAGTCTCTATAAGATCCCCCCTCAATCTTCTAAATTCCAGCGAGTACAAGCCGAGTCTATCCAGTCTTTCTTCATATGGAAGTCCTGCCATCCCAGGAATCAGTCTGGTGAACCTTCTCTGTACTCCCTCTATGGCAAGAATGTCTTTCCTCGGATTAGGAGACCAAAACTGTACGCAATACTAGAGATACAGGATAAAAGGGAATATTGTTTAGTGCAAGGTAAAATCCGATTAAAGATAGTCTGAGGGTCTCCGGTGAGGTGGACGGGAGGTCAGGACCGCTCTCTAGTTGGTGAGAGGACGGTTCAGTTGCCTGATAACTAGCCGGGGAGAAACTGTCCCCGAATCTGGAGGTGTGTGTGTGCGTTTGTTTTCACACTTCTGTTCCTCTTGCCCGATGGGAGAGGGGAGAAGAGGGAGTGACCAGGGGGGGTGAGACTGGTCCGTGGTGATGCTGCTGGCCTTGCCGAGGCAGCGTGAGGTGTGGATGGAGTCGATGGAAGGGAGGTCGGTTTGTGTGTGTGTGTGTGTGTGTGTGTGCGTGACGGTCTGGGCTGCGTCCGCAATTCGCTGCGATTTCTTGCGGTCTTGTTCCCAAACCGAGCCGTGACGCGTGCCTGATAAAATGTTTTTCTGTGGCGCATCTGTAGCGGTTGGTGAGAGTTGTCCGGGACAGGCCCAACGTCCTAAGCCGCCTAAAAAAAGTGGTACCTTTGCAGTTCAGTCTAGTTTATTGTCACGTGTACTGAGGTGCGGTGAAAAGCTGTTGTTGCGAGCTAACCAGTCAGCGGAAGGACAATACATGATTACAATCGAGCCGTCCACAGTGTACGGACACAGGATAAGGCAATATAGCGCAGGAGCAGGGAGGTTCTACTGCAGTTGTACAGGGCCTTGCTGAGGCCACACCTGGAGTATTGCGTACAGTTTTGGTCTCCTAATCTGAGGAAAGACATTCTTGCCATAGAGGGAGTACAGAGAAGGTTCACCAGACTGATTCCTGGGATGGCAGGACTTCCATATGAAGAAAGACTGGATAGACTCGGCTTGTACTCGCTAGAATTTAGAAGATTGAGGGGGGATCTCATAGAGGCTTACAAAATTCTTAAGGGGTTGGACAGGCTAGATGCAGGAAGATTGTTCCCGATGTTGGGGAAGTCCAGAACAAGGGGTCACACAGTTTAAGGATAAGGGGAAAGTCTTTTAGGACCGAGATGAGAAAAACATTTTTCACACAGAGAGTGGTGAATCTGTGGAATTCTCTGCCACAGAAGGTAGTTGAGGCCAGTTCATTGGCTATATTTAAGAGGGAGTTAGATGTGGCCCTTGTGGCTAAAGGGATCAGGGGGTATGGAGAGAAGGCAGGTACGGGATACTGAGTTGGATGATCAGCCGTGATCATATTGAATGGCGGTGCAGGCTGGAAGGGCCGAATGGCCTCCTCCTGCACCTGTTGTCTATGTTTCTATGTTTCTAATAACGTTTAGTGCAAGGTAAAGCCAGCAAAGTCCACTTGCAGATAGTGTAAAGGTTTGCCTGAAGGGAGAGGGAGTGGCCAGGGTGCGACAGGTCCGTGATGATGCTGCAGGCCTTGCCGAGGCAGCGTGAGGTGTGGATGGAGTCATCACCTAATGGGCAAAACAGCAATGTTTTGGTGTCGAAACACAGCAAGTTGATGCAATGTGGAACGCCACAAGAATCGTGGAGCCAGCAATACCACGAGACGTATTAGAGGTGGCACAACAGACAATAGGTGCAGGAGGAGGCCATTCAGCCCTTCGAGCCAGCATCGCCATTCAATGTGATCACGGCTGATCATCCCCAATCAGTTCCCCGTTCCTGCCTTTTCTTCCCATATCCCCTGACTCTGCTATCTTTAAGAGCCCTATCTAGCACTCTCTTGAAAGCATCCAGAGAACCGGCCTCCACCGCCCTCTGAGGCAGAGAATTCCACAGACTCACCGCTCTCTGTGAGAAAAAGTGTTTCCTCGTCTCCGTTCTAAATGGCTTTCTCCTTATTCTTAAACTCTGTGTGTGACCCCTGGTTCTGGCTTCCACCGCCCTCTGAGGCTGAGAATTCCACAGACTCGCAACTCTCTGTGAGAAAAAGTGTTTCCTCGTCCTCGTTCTAAATGACTTACCCCTTATTCTTAAACTGTGTGGCCCCTGGTTCTGGACCCCCCACCCCTCAACATCGGGAACATGTTTCCTGCCTCTAGCGTGTCCAAACCCTTAACAATCTTATATGCTTCAATAAGATCCCCTCTCATCCTTCTAAACTCCAGAGTGTACAAGCCCAGCCGCTCCATTCTCTCAGCGTATGACAGTCCCAATTCAATGTGATCACGGCTGATCATCCCCAATCAGTACCCCGTTCCTGCCTTTTCTCCCCATATCCCCTGACTCCGCTATCTTTAAGAGCCCGATCTAGCTCTCTCTTGAAAGTGTCCAGAGAGGCACAGAGGGTAGAGTTGCTGCCTTGCAGCAGCAGAGATGCTGCCTCACCCGCTGAGTTTCTCCAGCATTTTTGTCTACCTTCGATTTTCCAGCATCTGCAGTTCCTTCTTAAAAACATTATTGAGGATCAACTCAAAAAGCCGGAGTAACTCAGCGGGACAGGCAGCATCTCTGGAGAGAAGGAATGGGTGACGTTTCGGGTCGAGAGCCTTCTGCAGACTCTACCCGAAACGTCACCCACTCCTTCTCTCCAGAGATGCTGCCTGTCCCACTGAGTTACTCCAGCATTTTGTATCTATCTTCAGTTTAAGCCAGCATCTGCAGTTCCTTTGTGCAGAAGGTCAAGAGACTCTTCTGCAGTTGTACAGGGCTCTGGTGAGACCACATCTGGAGTATTGTGTCCAGTTTTGGTCTCCTAATTTGAGGAAGGACATCCTTGTGATTGAGGCAGTGCAGCGTAGGTTCACCAGATTGATCCCTGGGATGGCGGGACTGTCATATGAGGAAAGATTGAAAAGACTAGGCTTGTATTCACTGGAGTTTAGAAGGATGAGCGGGAGGGTGATCTTATAGAAACTTATAAAATTATAAAAGGACTGGACAAGCTAGATGCAGGAAAAATGTTCCCAATGTTGGGCGAGTCCAGAACCAGGGGCCACACAGTCTTAGAATAAAGGGGAGGCCATTTAAGACTGAGGTGAGAAAAAACTTTTTCACCCAGAGAGTTGTGAATTTGTGGAATTCCCTGCCACAGAGGGCAGTGGAGGCCAAGTCACTGGATGGATTTAAGAGAGAGTTAGATAGAGCTCTAGGGGCTGGTGGAGTCAAGGGATATGGGGAGAGGGCAGGCACGGGTTATTGATTGGGGACGATCAGCCATGATCACAATGAATGGCGGTGCTGGCTCGAAGGGCCGAATGGCCTCCTCCAGCACCTATTTTCTGTGTTAAGGTTGGGCTGTGTGTGTGTGTTATCAGCTGGGTGGGAACACTCTGATCTCATCTAGTATTGTGCCCTTGTGTGAACGGGAACTGTGTGAAGATTACACCCACTTTGTCCCTGCACTCTGAAAGAAAAACCAGTTCTGCAGATACTAAAATTACCAAAATGGTGCATAATAACATAACAACTATGCGGTAACCTGTCATTTTCACCCTCACCCATCCTAACGCACAGACTCCACTCCATCTCACCACCTTGGAAAGGCTACAGAGAAGATTTAAGTCAGTAAGTTTATTGGCCAAGTATTCACATACAAGGAATTTGCCTTGGTGCTCCGCTCACACGTAACGCCATAGAAACATAGACGATAGGTGCAGGAGCAGGCCATTCGGCCCTTCGAGGCTGCACCGCCATTCAAACTGTCCCGCTGAGTTACTCCAGCACTTTGTGTCTACCTTCTGCAGTTCAGCATCTGCAGTTCCTTCCTACACTTGTTTTACAGATGCAACAGGTTCGGGCAACAAACTCCCCTTACCCACCCACCAAGTCCACTATTACCACCAGGTCACACTAGTCCGACCAGCTTATCCACGTCAACTCTGCCTATCCCTCTCATCATTTTAAAGACCTCTATTAAGTCTCCCCTTAACATAGAAACATAGACAATAGGTGCAGGAGGAGGCCATTCGGCCCTTCGAGCCTGCACCGCCATTCAATATGATCATGGCTGATCATCCAACTCAGTATCCTGTACCTGCCTTCTCTCCATACCCCCTGATCCCTTTAGCCACAAGGGCCACATCTAACTGCCTCTTAAATATAGCCAATGAACTGGCCTCAATTACCTTCTGTGGCAGAGAATTCCACAGACTCACCACTCTCTGTGTGAAAAATGATTTTCTCATCTCGGTCCTAAAAGGCTTCCCCCTTATCCTTAAACTGTGTGACCCTTATCCTGGTCTTCCCCACATCAGGAACAATCTTCCTGCATCTAGCCTGTCCAACCCCTTAAGAATGTTGTAAGCCTCTATAAGATCCCCCCTCAATCTTCTAAATTCCAGCGAGTACAAGCCGAGTCTATCCAGTCTTTCTTCATATGAAAGTCCTGCCATCCCAGGAATCAGTCTGGTGAACCTTCTCTGTACTCCCTCTATGGCAAGAATGTCTTTCCTCAGATTAGGAGACCAAAACTGTACGCAATACTCCAGGTGTGGCCTCACCAAGGCCCTGTACAACTGCAGTTGAACCTCCCTGCTCTTGTACTCAAATCCTTGAAATAAGAAAGAAATAAGAAATTTCAGTAAGTAAGTAGGTTTATTGGCCAAGTATTCACATACAAGGAATTTGCCTTGGTGCTCCGCCCACAAGTAACAACACAGTGACAGTTACGAGTGACTCAGAAAACACTAAACATTAATAATAATAAAACATTAATGATAAAACACCATTGATCAACCATGTGAACCAACAAAATACCAGATCAAAGGGAGGCTACAGATTTCTGGCTGTTGAGTAGAGCAACTACTCGTGGATAAAAGCTGTTTTTATGTCCGGCTGTGGCAGCTTTGACAGTCCGGAGTCGCCTTCCAGAGGGAAGTGATTCAAAGAGTTTGTGGCCAGGGTGAGAGGGGTCAGAGATGATCTTGCCCGCTCGCTTCCTGGCCCTTGCAGTGTAGAGTTCATCAATGGAGGGAAGGTTGCGGCCAATAACCTTCTCTGCTGATCGGACGATTCGCTGCAGCCTCCGGGTGTCGTGCTTGGTGGCTGAGCCAAACCAGACCAGGATGGAGAAGGTGAGGACAGACTCTACGATGGCCGTGTCGAATTGCACCATCAGGATTGACCTTCCTCAGCTGCCGCAGGGAGTACACTATTGAGTATAGAAGTCGGGAGGTCACGTTGCAGTTGTATAAAGATGTTGGCGAGACGGCATCTAAGGACCCAAGCAGTCTTTCCAGGTGCGGCAGAGGTTCACCTGCGCCTCCTCCAACCTCATCTATTGCATCCGCTGCTCTAGGCGTCAGCTGCTCCACATCGGTGAGACCAAGCGTAGGCTTGGCGATCGCTTCGCCCGACACCTCCTCCGCTCGGTCCGCAATAACCAACCTGATCTCCCGGTGGCTCAGCACTTCAACTCCCCCTCCCATTCCCAATCCGACCTTTCTGTCCTGGGCCTCCTCCACGGCCAGAGTGAGTCCCACCGTAAATTGGAGGAGCAGCTCCTCATATTTCGCTTGGGGCAGTTTACACCCCAGCGGTATGAACATTGACTTCTCCAATTTCAGGTAGTCCCTGCTTCCTCCTCCCCTTCCCAGCTCTCCCTCAGCCCTCCAGCTCCATCTCTTCCTTTCTCCCTCCCGCCCCCCCTCCCCCCACCCTCACATCAGTCTGAAGAAGGGTCTCGACCCGAAACGTCGCCCATTTCCTTCGCTCCACAGATGCTGCCTCACCCGCTGAGTTTCTCCAGCATTTTTGTCCACCTCCGCATTTAGAGTAATGCGTTCCGTTCTGGGCACCGTGTTATGGGAAAGATGTCATCAAACCGGGAAAAGGTTGCAGAGAAGATTTACGAGGATGTTGCCGGGACTAGAGGGGCCCGAGCTACAGGGAGAGGTTGAGCAGGGCTGGGTCTCTATTCAACAGACAATAGACAATAGGTGCAGGAGGAGGCCATTCGGCCCTTCGAGCCAGCACCGCCATTCAATGTGATCACGGCTGATCATCCCCAATCAGTACCCCGTTCCTGCCTTCTCCACATATCCCCTGACTCCGCTATCTTTAAGAGCCCTATCTAGCTTTCTCTTGAAAGCATCCAGAGAACCGGCCTCCACCGCCCTCTGAGGCAGAGAATTCCACTATTCTTTGGAGCGCAGGAGGATGAGGGGCGATCTTATAGAGGTGTACAAAATCACCAGGGGAATAGATCGGGTAGACAGACGCACAGAGTCTCTTGCCCAGAGTAGGGGAATCGAGGACCAGAGGACGGACTGTGGGTTCAAGGTGAAGGAGGAAAGATTTAATAGGAATATGAGGGGTAACTTTTCCACACAGAGGGTGGTGGGTGTATGGAATGAGCTGCCAGAGGAGGTAGTTGAGGCTGGGACTGTCCCAACGTTTAAGAAACAGTTGGACAGGTACATGGATAGGACAGGTTTGGAGGGATATGGGCCAAACGCGGGCAGGTGGGACTAGTGTAGATGGGGCACGTTGGCCGGTGCGGGCAAGTTGGGCTCTATTCAATAGACAATAGACAATAGGTGCAGGAGTAGGCCATTTGGCCCTTCGAGCCAGCACCGCCATTCAATGTGATCATGAATCCAGCTCTCTCTTGAAAGCATCCAGAGAACCGGCCTCCACCGCCCTCTGAGGCGGAGAATTCCACACGCTCACAACTCTCTGCGAGAAAAAGTGTTTCCTCGTCTCCGTTGGGACTGGCGTAGTTGGGGCATGTTGGTCGGCGTGTGGGCAAGTTGGGCCTGTTTTCCCGCTGTGTCACTCTGTGACAATTCCCTGGTGTCGGAGTGAGAAGTTTGTTTTGAGTACCGGAGGCACCCTCGAGTATGGCTGTTAGTCCTCTCACCCTTTAAAAAAAAAATTCTAATGAGTTAAAAGTGTTTGTTTTGGAAGTCTTCTAGTCTTTTGTGTGTGGGGGGTGGAGGGGGGGGGGGGGGGGGGGGGAACTATTTTTCTCACTCCCTACCCTGGTCGGAGATGCGGCTTTTCTCCGAGCCGTGTTTTCGCCCGGCCCTCGCGGCCCACCGGCAGCCTGGAGCGGCGTTTCCTGCCGGTGCCGGCCAGGACTTCAGCGCCATCGTGGAGCGGGGCGATGCCTTGCCCGGGTCGCCGTGCGTTAAGGGCTCCGGAGCGCCGAGACCGCCGGCTCCAACTTCGCGGTCCGTGGGGCTTCCAGCCGCTGGGAGGCGCGGAACTTTTGAACGCCTGGGATCTCTCGCCGAGACCGCCGGTGTCTCGTGGAGGACTCGCCGTGGACTCCGGGAGCCGCGGTCTCCGGGGAGGAAGCGGCCGCTCCAGACGCTCCGGGCCGCTGAGAGGGTTCTCCCCGACGCCGGAGTTCCATGATCCGGCGAGAGGGCCTGAAACATCGGGCTGCCGTAGGCCTCAACATGCCCGACTATGGGTGAACAGGGGACGGGGGCTGGACTTTCACTGCCCTCCCTCACAGCAGGAACCATTGTAGGGGGGATGTTTTTATGGGGTTTTTTTGGGTTTTTTAAAAAAAATTGTGAAAGTGACAGAGCGTGTCAAATTGGGGAAAAAAAACCCTTGGTCAAAGAGTTAGAGAAATGGGATTAGGACAGGAATTTTTCACACACAGAGAGCGGTGAGTCTCCCACCCCCGCCCACCGACCCACGGGTAAGAGAGTCTAGAATTATCACTTTTCACACAGAGGGTGGTGAATCTGTGGAATTCTCTGCCACAGAAGGTAGTAGAGGCCAGTTTGGACAGGCTAGATGCAGGAAGATTGTTCCCGATGTTGGGGAAGTCCAGGACAAGGGGTCACACAGTTTAAGGATAAGGGGGAATTCCTTTAGGACTGAGATGAGGAAAACATTTTTCACACAGAGAGTGGTGAGTCTGTGGAATTCTCTGCCACAGAAGGTAGTTGAGGCCAGTTCGTTGGCTATATTTAAGAGGGAGTTAGATGTGGCCCTTGTGGCTAAAGGGATCAGGGGGTATGGAGAGAAGGCAGGTACGGGATACTGAGTTGGATGATCAGCCGTGATCATATTGAATGGCGGTGCAGGCTCCCGAAACGTCACCCATTCCTTCCCTCCAGAGATGCTGCCTGTCCCGTCCGCCATTTAGTGTCAACTGACTCCAGATTCTCTAACATTCATTCCCTTCACTCTCCCCCCCCCCCTCCTCCCTCACCCACCCTTCCCTCACCCCTCTCTCCATCCAACTCCTCACACTTCACCCCCGTAACCCTCTTACCAGTCCACCCCCTCTTTCCCCGCCCACCCTCGCGCTCCCCCTCCGCCTCCCCACCGCGCCTCCCCCAAGGGGGAAAAAAAACCCTTGGTCAAAGAAATAGAGAAAGGCGATTAAGACAGGAATTTTTCACACAGAGAGTGGTGAGTCTGTGGAATTCTCTGCCACAGAAGGTAGTCGAGGCCAGTTTGCTGGCTATATTTAAGAGGGAGTTGGATGTGGCCCTTGTGGCTAAAGGGATCAGGGGGTATGGAGAGAAGGCAGGTACGGGATACTGAGTTGGATGATCAGCCATGATCAAATTGAATGGCGGTGCAGGCTCGAAGGGCCGAATGGCCTCCTCCTGCACCTATTGTCTATGTTTCTATATTTCTTTTTTTTTTGTTTAATATTTTTATTAGAAGTAAGTACATATTAATAGAGTATACTTCTCACATATATTCGTCATTTTATTAATATTAACAATTATGTCTTATATATTTCTATACTTTTTTTTGCAGGTAAGAAAAGATAGAGAAAAATAAAGTAAGAGTAGGAATGAATGGAGTATTAAAAAAGTTATCCATCGTTGGAGATATATCCATGATTTGTTACACGTGAATCTTCATCTATTCCATTATTCAGGCCTCAGTCAGGCTCCCGCACTGAGCCACTTTGACCCTTTAGATATTCAATAAATGGAGACCATATTTCTCTGAAAAGATCCAACTTGTCCAGTAGGACAAGCCTTAATCTTTCCAGATGGAGTGTCTCCGACATTCCTGTAATCCACATTTTGTTTGTGGGGCATGTAGGACCTTTCCAGAATTTCAATAATAATTTTTTCCCAATTATTAAACTATAATCAATAAAAATTCTTTGATCCGTTGCTATTAATTGATCTGTTTCCAATATTCCCAGTATTATTAACTTTGAGTCAGGGATCAGATTCATATTAACAACATTCGAAATTATCTTAAATATCTCTGTCCAAAATTTAGTGATTTTTACACAATTTGTAAATGAGTGCGTTAAGTTAGCTTCTAAGCGCTGACATTTATCACATATGGCAGATACATTTGAAAAAAGACTATGCAGTTTAGATTTTGAATAATGTAGTTTGTGTAATATTTTAAATTGTATAAGAGAGTGTCTAGCATTTAACGAGAAGTGGTGTCTCTGTTGTGGACTTTCATCCCATACTTCTGGTCTGATTATTTGACCTAATTCATTTTCCCATGATTGCCTATATATTTCTGTCATTGGGACATCGTTTTCCAGTAAAATATTATAAACTATTTTATATATATCACGCAAAAGGAATCTACCACCTCGATAGTTTTTCATCTCCCCCCTACCAAGCCCTGAGGTATTATTGTAAACCGATCTTTGATGCAGATCGCCTCTGATAGAAACGATATGACTTTCCTGCCAGTTTACTGTTCAATTCTTTAAAGTTGGGTCTTATCATTACTCGTGGGCTGCAAAGGCAAGTCACATTTCACTGCTCCAATCGGTGTATCTGATAATAAATGGCCTTTGTATCCTTTGTATTAACAGGTTGAACAAGTTAGGTCTTTATTCTTTGGAGCGCAGAAGGTTAAGGGGGGACTTGATTGAGGTCTTTAAAATGATGAAAGGGATAGACAGAGTTGACGTGGATACGTTTTTCCCATTGAGGGTAGGGAAGATTCAAACAAGAGGGCATGACATGAGAATTAAGGGACAGAGGTTTCGGGGTAACGTGAGGGGGAACTTCTTTACTCAGAGGGTGGTGGCTGTGTGGAATGAGCTTCCAGCAGAAGTGGTGGAGGCAGGATCGATTTTAACATTTAAGAGTAAAGTGGATAGGTATATGGACGTGAAGGGAATGGAGGGGTATGGTCTGAGTGCAGGTAGATGGGACTAGGGGAAAACAAATGGTCGGCACGGACTGGAAGGGCCGAGAGGGCCTGTTTCCGTGCTGTAATTGTTATATGGTTATTAAGTAATAGCCCTGTCCCACTCATTCCGGGAGCTCTCGCGAGTTTAAAAACAAAAATCAAACTCGTGGTAAGCACGGAGAATGTACGCAGCAGGTACGTCGGAGCTCCGGGTGCGTCTCGTAACGCTAACGGCAGGTAAGCACGGGAAGACTGGTGAGGATTTTTCAACGCGTCCACGAGAACCCCGGGTGCCGACGAGCGGCCGTTACCGTAAATCTCCGAGTGCGCATCGGGGGCAAACTCGGGAGAGAACTCTTGGAATGGACTCGCACCCCGTGGGACAGGGCTGTAAGTAGGTTTATTGGCCAATATTCACATACAAGGAATTTGGCCAATATTCACATACAAGGAACAACATGACATACAGTGAAGTCAAGTCAAGTCACTTTTATTTCCGTAGCACATTTAAAAAACAACTCTCGTTGGCCAAAGTGCTTTACATTGGTGGAGGCACTAACGTTATACAACAGTGGTTCATAGATTAAATACAAACATCACTACATACATATAGCCCTCCCTCAGAGGACATCAAGAAAGGCTTGAGAGTAATAGAAACATAGACAATAGGTGCAGGAGGAGGCCATTCGGCCCTTCGAGCCTGCACCGCCATTCAATATGATCATGGCTGATCATCCAACTCAGTATCCCGTACCTGCCTTCTCTCCATACCCCCTGATCCCTTTAGCCACAAGGGCCACATCTAACTCCCTCTTAAATATAGCCAATGAACTGGCCTCAACTACCTTCTGTGGCAGAGAATTCCACAGATTCACCACTCTCTGTGTGAAAAATGTTTTTCTCATCTCGGTCCTAAAGGAATTCCCCCTTATCCTTAAACTGTGTGACCCCTTGTCCTGGACTTCCCCAACATCGGGAACAATCTTCCTGCATCTAGCCTGTCCAACCCCTTAAGAATTTTGTAAGTCTCTATAAGATCCCCCCTCAATCTTCTAATGCCCCTGTCCCACTTAGGAAACCTCTGGAGACTCTGCGCCCCACCCAAGGGTTTCCGTGCGGTTCCTGGAGGCCTTTGTCACTTTCCACCATTAGGGAGACGGACAGAAACCTCCGGGAAGCGCACGGAAACCTTGGGTGGGGCGCAAAGTCTCCAGATGTTTCCGCTCAGGTTTCCGAAGTGGGACAGGGGCATAAAGATGAGTTTTAAGTCTCGACTTAGAGGAGTCGATGGAGGGGGCAGTTCTGGTGGGAGGAGGGATGCTCTTCCACAGTCTAGGAGCTGCGACCGCAAAGGCCCGGTCGGTTGCCCCTGAGCTTACGCCTAGACCGCGGGATGTTCAGTAACCTCAAGTCGGCCGATCTGATGGAACTGGAGGTGGTGTGGTGGGTGAGCAGACTTTTGATGTAGGTGGGGGCAAGCCCGCTAAGCACATAACAGACAACATAGAAACATAGACAATAGGTGCAGGAGGAGGCCATTCGGCCCTTCGAGCCAGCACCGCCATTCATTGTGATCATGGCTGATCGTCCCCAATCAATAACCCGTGCCTGCCTTCTCCCCATATCCCTTGACTCCACCAGCCCCTAGAGCTCTATCCAACTCTCTCTTAAATCCATCCAGTGACTTGGCCTCCACTGCCCTCTATGGCAGGGAATTCCACAATCACCAGACTGATTAAGAAGGTTCACCAGACTGATTCCTGGGATGTCAGGACTGTCTTATGAAGAAAGACTGGATAGACTCGGTTTATACTCTCTGGAATTTAGGAGATTGAGAGGGGATCTTATAGAAACTTACAAAATTCTTAAGGGGTTGGACAGGCTAGATGCAGGAAGATTGTTCCCGATGTTGGGGAAGTCCAGGACAAGGGGTCACAGCTTAAGGATAAGGGGGAAATCCTTTAAGACCGAGATGAGAAAGACTTTTTTCACACAGAGAGTGGTGAGTCTCTGGAACTCTCTGCCACAGAGGGTAGTTGAGGCCAGTTCATTGGCTATATTTAAGAGTGAGTTGGATGTGGCCCTTGTGGCTAAGGGGATCAGAGGGTATGGAGAGAAGGCAGGTACGGGATACTGAGTTGGATGATCAGCCATGATCATATTGAATGGCGGTGCAGGCTCGAAGGGCTGAATGGCCTCCTCCTGCACCTAATTTCTATGTTTCTAAATTCACAACTCTCTGGGTGAAAAAAAAATTTCTCACCTCAGTCTTAAATGACCTCCCCTTTATTCTAAGACTGTGTGGCCCCTGGTTCTGGACTCGCCCAACATTGGGAACATTTTTCCTGCATCTAGCTTGTCCAGTCCTTTTTATAATTTTATATGTTTCTATAAGATCCCCCCCCCTCATCCTTCTAAACTCCAGTGAATACAAGCCTAGTCTTTTCAATCTTTCCTCATATGACAGTCCCGCCATCCCAGGGAACAATCTCGTGAACCTACGCTGCACTGCCTCAATCACAAGGATGTCCTTCCTCAAATTAGGAGACCAAAACTGTACGCAATACTCCAGATGTGGTCTCACCAGAGCCCTATACAACTGCAGAAGAACCTCTTTACTCCTGTACTGAAATCCTCTTGAAGGACCTTGAAATAAATGTATTCGGAACCGCACAGGGAGCCAGATTTTTGAAACACCCCAGATTTTGGTTTGTATCCAATCACAATCCTATCACAACCCAAAATCCCCCCCCCCCCACCCCCACCGCCCCTGACACAAAAACAGCGGAGTAACTCAGTGGGACGGGCAGCGTCTCCGGAGAGAAGGAACGGGCGACGTTTCGGGTCGAGACCCTCCTTCAGACTCGTTTAACAAATTCATCTTCAACCCGTCTTAATTTCTGAAAGCGATCTCAGACGAAGGGCGGGGATTCCAGGGAAGGGCGGGGAAGCCAGTTAAAAGTGTTTGCCAGGGGATTGCGAGCGCAGTCGACAAGCCTGAAGCATTCCAGCAGGATCTACTCGCCACCACCAGCCTGAGACGAGGTGAGACAGAGCGGTGAATGTGGGCGTGAATGGAATGTGTTTTTTTCCCGTGGATGGCCCTGACCTGTGTCTGTTAGATTCAGCTCTCGGGGAGAAAGTCCGATCAGCAGATGGCTGCAACCTTCCCCCACCCCCCCATTGACGAACCGTACACTGCAAGGGCCAGGAAGCGAGCGGGCAAGATCATCTCTGCCCCCTCTCACCCTGGACACAAACTCTTTGAATCACTTCCCTCCTAGAAGGCGACTCCGGACTGTCAAAGCTGCCACAGCCGGACATAAAAACAGTTTTAATCCACGAGTAGTTGCTCTACTCAACAGCCAAAAATCTGTAGCCTCCCTATGATCTGGTATTTTGTTGGTTCTCATCCTTGATCAATGGTGTTTTATCATTAATGTCTTATTATTATTAATGTTTAGTGTTTTCAAAGTCACTCGTAACTGTCACTGTGTTGTTACTTGTGGGCGGAGCACCAAGGCAAATTCCTTGTATGTGAATACTTGGCCAATAAACTTATAGAAACATAGAAACATAGACAATAGGTGCAGGAGGAGGCCATTCGGCCCTTCGAGCCTGCACCGCCATTCATAGAAACATAGACAATAGGTGCAGGAGGAGGCCATTCAGCCCTTCGAGCCTGCACCGCCATTCAATATGATCACGGCTGATCATCCAACTCAGTATCCCGTACCTGCCTTCTCTCCATACCCCCTGATCCCTTTAGCCACAAGGGCCACATCTAACTCCCTCTTAAATATAGCCAATGAACTGACCTCAACTACCTTCTGTGGCAGAGAATTCCACAGACTCACCACTCTCTGTGTGACAAACGATTTTCTCATCTCGGTCCTCAAAGACTTCCCCCTTATCCTTAAACTGTGTGACCCCTTGTTCTGGACTTCCCCAACATCGGGAACAATCTTCCTGCATCTAGCCTGTCCAACCCCTTAAGAATTTTGTAAGTTTCTATAAGATCCCCCCTCAATCTCGCAAGTCAAGGGATATGGGGAGAAAAGGCAGGAACGAGGTACTGATTGGGGATGATCAGCTGTGATCACATTGAA
>JAVHYY010000449.1:72500-80000 GCA_035221665.1 Okamejei kenojei | reverse complement strand
AAGTCTGGCTTTGATCCTAGTTACCTGAGACACAGCCACGATATCCCAGTCTCTCTGCTAAGATCGAGAGAGGAACACATCTGATCGACAGATGCACGTCACGGCTGATGTATCTCTCCCTCTCAGCCCCTTCCTCTTGCCGTCAAGTCCACTCCGTGATTCGATCATGGCTGATCGATCTCTCTCCTCTCTCTCCCTCTCTCCCTCTCTCTCTCTCTTTCTCTCTCCCTCTCCCTCTCCCTCCCTCCCTCTCTCCCCATCTCTCTCTCTCCCCCCCCAACCCCCATTCTCCAGCCCTCTCCCCATAGCCCCCGACACCCGTTCTAATCAAGAATGTATCTACCTCTGCCGTAAAAATATCCACTGACTTAGACAATAGACAACAGGTGCAGGAGGAGGCCATTCGGCCCTTCGAGCCAGCACCGCCATTCAATGTGATCACGGCTGATCATCCCCAATCAGTACCCCGTTCCTGCCTTCTCCCCATATCCCCTGACTCCGCTATCTTTAAGAGCCCTATCTAGCTCTCTCTTGAAAGCATCCAGAGAACCGGCCTCCACCGCCCTCTGAGGCAGAGAATTCCACAGACTCACCACTCTCTGTGAGAAAAAGTGTTTCCTCGTCTCCGTTCTAAATGGCCGACCCCTTATTCTTAAACTGTGTGTGTGGCCCCTGGTTCTGGACTCCCCCAACATCGGGAACATGTTTCCTGCCTCCAGTGTGTCCAAGCCCTTAACAATCTTATATGTTTCAATGAGATGCCCTCTCATCCTTCTAAACTCCAGAGTGTACGAGCCCAGCCGCTCCGTTCTCTCAGCGTATGACAGTCCCGCCATCCCGGGAATTAACCTGGTGAACCTACGCTGGGCTCCCTCGATATAAAAATATCCAGCTGACTTGTGGCCTCCACAGCCGTCTGAGGCAAGGAATCCCACAGATTCACCGCCCTCTGGCTAAAGAAATTCCTCCTAAAGGAACGTCCTTTAATTCTGAGGCTGTGCCCTCTGATCCTAGCCTCTCCCACTGGTGGAAACATCCTCTCCCCGACAATAGACAATAGGTGCAGGAGGAGGCCATTCGGCCCTTCGAGCCTGCACCGCCATTCAATATGATCATGGCTGATCATCCAACTCAGTATCCTGTACCTGCCTTCTCTCCATACCCCCTGATCCCTTTAGCCACAAGGGCCACATCTAACTCCCTCTTAAATATAGCCAACGAACTGGCCTCAACTACCTTCTGTGGCAGAGAATCACTTACTTACTTAAACCATCATCTGCAGTTCGTAAGATCAAAAGAGATAGGAGTAGAATGAGGCCATTCGGCCCATCGAGTCTACTCCGCCATTCAATCGTGGCTGATCTGTCTCTCCCTCCTAACCCCATTCTCCTGCCTCCTCCCCTTAACCCCTGACACCCGCACTAATCAATAACTGATCGATCCGTGCCTTCCGCATCCACTCTATCTAAGATCGCCGCGACAACGGGTTCTAATGGTGGCCTTTCTATACAGGACGTGCCCAGGTTGAGACTGACCCTACAAGGTGATGTGGACCTCGCGAGGAGAGAGCAAGCAAGAGGCAAGGTGGGTTCTTCATCCGTTTGTCAACAGACAACAGGTGCAGGAGGAGGCCATTCGGCCCTTCGAGCCAGCACCGCCATTCGATGTGATCACGGCTGATCGTCCCCAATCAGTACCCCGTTCCTGCCTTTTCTCCCCATATCCCCCTGACTCCGCTATCTTTAAGAGCCCTATCTAGCTCTCTCTTGAAAGCATCCAGAGAACCGGCCTCCACCGCCCTCTGAGGCAGAGAATTCCACAGACTCACCACTCTCTGTGAGAAAAAGTGTTTCTTCGTCTCCGTTCTAAATGGCTCACTCCTTATTCTTAAACTGTGTGTGTGTGGCCCCTGGTTCTGGACTCCCCCAACATCAGGAACATGTTTCCTGCTTCTAGTGTGTCCAAGCCCTTAATAATCTTATACGTTTCAATGAGATCACCCCTCATCCTTCTAAACTCCAGAGTGTACAAGCCCAGCCGCTCCATTCTCTCAGCGTATGACAGTCCCGCCATCCCGGGGATCTGAGGGGTAACTTTTCCACACAGAGGGTGGTGGGTGTATGGAACGAGCTGCCGGAGGAGGTAGTTGAGGCTGGGACTATCCCAATGTTTAACAAGCAGTTAGACAGACACATGGATGGGACGGGTTTGGAGGGATGCGGGCCAAACGCGGGCAGGCGGGACTAGTGTAGCTGGGACATGTTGGAGGAGTGAGGCCCATTTTGATCTGTGGGAGGGATGTTATAGAACCGTAGACAATAGGTGCAGGAGCAGGCCATTCGGCCCTTCCAGCCAGCACCGCCATTCAATATGATCATGGCTGGCAGACAAAAAATCTGGAGAAACTCAGCGGGTGAGGCAGCATCTATGGAGCATCTATGGAGCAAAGGAGATATCCCCTGACGTTTCGGGACTGAAGAAGGGTCTCGACCCGAAACGTCGCCAATTCCTTCGCTCCATAGATGCTGCCTCACCCGCTGAGTTACTCCAGCGTTTTTGTCCACCTTCGATTTTTCCAGCATCTGCAGTTCCTTCTTAAAGAATGTGATCATGGCTGATCATCCACAGTCATACAAACATAGACCATAGGTGCAGGAGGAGGCCATTCGGCCCTTCGAGCCAGCACCGCCATTCATTGCGATCATGGCTGATCGTCCCCAATCAATAACCCGTGCCTGCCTTCTCCCCATATCCCTTGACTCCACCAGCCCCTAGAGCTCTATCCAACTCTCTCTTAAATCCATCCAGTGATTTGGCCTCCACTGCCCTCTGTGGCAGGGAATTCCACAAATTCACAACTCTCTGGGTGAAAAAGTTTTTCCTCACCTCAGTCTTAAATGACCTCCCCTTTAATCAGTACCCCGTTCCTGCTTTCACCAACCCCCCCCCCCCCCCCCCCCTTATCCCTTGATTCCTTTAGCCCCAAAAATTAAATCTAACTCAAGACTTGTGCCGTTTACTCCGAGGCAGCCTGTAGGCCGAGCTTACGCAGTCATCTCGCCACGGAGCAGCGGAGATGAACTCTGGGACCCGTCTCAGGGTCGACCCACCCTCGAGAACAATAAGGTATGTGAGCCCCC
The DNA here is from genome assembly GCA_035221665.1 of Okamejei kenojei. Taxonomy (NCBI): domain Eukaryota; kingdom Metazoa; phylum Chordata; class Chondrichthyes; order Rajiformes; family Rajidae; genus Okamejei; species Okamejei kenojei. Next base: position 76,860 of record JAVHYY010000449.1, on the reverse strand, counting down.
GCTGCCCCACTCCTTTCCAAAGCTTGTATTCCGAGCTTGTGTTCACTGGAGTTTAGAAGGATGAGGGGGACAGAGTAGGCCATGCGGCCTTTCGAGCCTTCATAACAAGGGGATTTCAGTACAGGAGTAGAGAGGTTCTTCTGCAGTTGTATAGGGCTCTGGTGAGACCACATCTGGAGTATTGTGTACAGTTTTGGTCTCCTAATTTGAGGAAGGACATCCTTGTGTTTGAGGCAGTGCAGCGTAGGTTCACGAGATCGATCCCTGGGATGGCGGGACTGTCATATGAGGAAAGATTGAAAAGACTAGCCTAGCTTTGGTCTCCTAATTTGAGGAAGGACATCCTTGTGATTGAGGCAGTGCAGCGTAGGTTCACCAGATTGATCCCTGGGATGGCGGGACTGTCATATGAGGAAAGATTGAAAAGACTAGGCTTGTATTCACTGGAGTTTAGAAGGATGAGGGGGGGATCTTATAGAAACATATAAAATTATAAAAGGACTGGACAAGCTAGATGCAGGAAAAAATGTTCCCAATGTTGGGCGAGTCCAGAACCAGGGGCCACACACAGTCTTAGAATAAAGGGGAGGCCATTTAAGACTGAGGTGAGAAAAAACATTTTCACCCAGAGAGTTGTGAATTTGTGGAATTCCCTGCCACAGAGGGCAGTGGAGGCCAAGTCACTGGATGGATTTAAGAGAGAGTTGGATAGAGCTCTAGGGGCTGGTGGAGTCAAGGGATATGGGGAGAAGGCAGGCACGGGTTATTGATTGGGGACGATCAGCCATGATCACAATGAATGGCGGTGCTGGCTCGAAGGGCCGAATGGCCTCCTCCTGCACCCATTGTCTGTTGACTCGTGGCCTCCACAGCCGTCTGTGGCAAAGAGTTCCACAGATTCACCGCCCTCTGACTGAAGAAATTCCTCCTCGTCTCCTTCCTAAAGGAACGTCCTCTAATTCTGAGGCTGTGCCCTCTGGTCCTGGACTCTCCCACTAGTGGAAACATCCTCTCCACATCCACTCTAATCTATCTCGGGTTCAAGTCCCCTCTCCCAGCTTCACCTTAGTTGAGTTTAGAGGGACAGCATGGAAACAGGCCCTTCGGCCCATCGGGTCCATGCCGACCAGCCTGTACACCAGTTCCATCCCACACACACTAGGGACAATTTACAGATACCAAATTAACCTAGACACACTAGAGGCATGTTCCCGGTTGTGGGGGAGTCCAGAACCAGGGGCCACACACACACAGTTTAAGAATAAGGGGTCGGCCATTTAGAACGGAGACGAGGAAACACTTTTTCTCACAGAGAGTGGTGAGTCTGTGGGATTCTCTGCCTCAGAGGCCGGTTCTCTGGATGTTTTCAAGAGAGAGCTAGATAGGGCTCTTAAAGATAGCGGAGTCAGGGGATATGGGGAGAAAAGGCAGGAACGGGGAACTGATTGGGGATGATCAGCCGTGATCACAGTGAATGGCGGTGCTGGCTCGAAGGGCCGAATGGCCTCCTCCTGCACCTGTTGTCTGTTGTCTAACCTACAAACGTCTTTGGAGTGTGGGAGGAAACCGGAGAAAGCCCACGCAGGTCACGGGGGGAGAACGTGCAAACTCCGTGCAGACAGCACCCGTAGTCGGGATTGAACGAATGAATTAGGAAGGAACTGCAGGCGCTGGTTTACACCGAAGATAGACACAAAGTACCGGAGTAACTCAGCGGGACGGGCAGCGTGTCCGGAGAGAAGGGGCGGGCGACGTTTCGGGTCGGGACCCTTCTTCAGACTGTGGACCCCCCCCCCCCCCACGCGCGGTGCGTGTAAAACCCCTCTGTTTGTTTCAGACGCACTGGGTGTACGAGGCGGGCGGCAAGCCCGGGGCTGGCGAGGCCCAGGAATCCCCCCTGGGGCAGCTCCAGAAGGAACTCAAACACTTCAAGGAGGTTCGTTGGTTTGGTGCCCGGCACGCGGCAAGGGGGGGGGGTGAGGGAGGGGTCTAACCCACTGTGTGTGTGTGAGTGTGTGTGAGTGTGTGTGAGTGTGTGTGAGTGTGTGTGCGTGTGTGTTGTGAGTGTGTGTGTGTGTGTGTGTGTGTGTGTGTGTGTGTGCGTGTGTGTGCGTGTGCGTTGTGCGTGTGCGTGCGAGTGCGTGTGAGTGTGCGTGTGAGTGTGTGAGTGTGCGTGTGCGTGTCGCGTGTGAGTGTGCGTGCGTTGAGTGTGTGTGTGAGTGTGAGTGTGCGTGGTGTTGCGTGTGAGTGTGGGTGTGTGTGAGTGAGTGTTGTGAGTGAGTGTGTGTGTGTGAGTGTGTGTGTGTGAGAGTGTGTGTGTGAGTGCGTGTGTGAGTATGTGTGTGCGTGTGAGTGTGTGTGTGTGTGCGTGTGGTGAGTGCGTGATTGTGTGCGTGGTGTGTGTGCGTGTGTGAGTGTGTGTGAGTGTGTGTGTGTGAGTGTGTGTGCGTGTGAGTGTGTATGTGCGTGTGTGTGTGAGTGTGTGTGCGTGTGTGTGTGTGTGTGTGTGTGTGAGATGCGTGTGAGTGTGTGTGTGTGTGTGTGTGTGAGTGTGTGTGTGTGTGTGTGTGGTGAGTGTGTGTGAGTGTGTGCGCGTGTGAGTGTGTGCGCAGTGAGCTTGCATGTGGAGTGTGTGTGTGTGCGTGTGCGCGCGAGTGTGTGTGTGTGTGTGCGCGAGTGTGTGTGTACGCGCGGGTGAGTGTGTGTGTGTGTATATGTGTGTTGTGTGTGTGAGTGTGTGTGTGAGTGTGTGTGTGTGTGTGTGTGTGCGCGCGTGTGAGTGTGTGAGTGTGTGAGTGTGAGTGTGTGTGTGTGTGTGTGTGTGTGTGAGTGTGTGTGTGAGTGTGTGTGTGCGCGTGTGTGTGTGAGTGTGTGCTGATCTTACACACTGACCCACCACTGACTGTACTCTGACGGTTGTGTTTAGGTGAGACACTCTATGGAAGTGATCCGTGAACATTTCTCCTCCGGGATGAATGGAATTCTGCACAAAACTCCGGATTACGACCCCATGTCAGAGGTGAGATCCATCTGGAAGAGACACAAAACGCCGGAGTAACTCAGCGGGACGGGCAGCGTCTCTGGAGAGAAGGAACGGGCGACGTTTCGGGGCGAGACCCTTCTTCAGACTCTCTTCGAAGGCACATCTCTCTCTCTCTTCACCCCCCTTCATCTCTCTCCCCGTCTCCCTTCCACTCTCCCACACCCACTCTCTCCGTCCTCCACCCCAGTGCTCTCTCCCGGTCACAAGGTTCGGCAGCGGGTGGAGCAGCTGCCTCACAGCGCCAGAGACCCGGGTTCGATCCGGACCACGAGCGCCCCCATGTACGGAGATTGCACGGGCGCCCCCGTGACCCGCGTGGGTTTTCTCCGGGCGCTCCGGTTTCCTCCCACACTCCAAAGACGTGCGGGTTTGCAGGTTAATTGGCTTCTGGTAAAAATTGTAAATTGTCCCCCATGTGTGTGTGTGTGGGATGGTGTTAGTGTGCGGAGATCGCTGGTCACCACGGACTTGGTGGGCCGAAGGGCCTGTTTCCACACAGAGAGTGGCGAGTCTGTGTGGAATTCTCTGCCTCAGAGGGCGGTGGAGGCCGGTTCTCTGGATGCTTTCAAGAGAGAGCTAGATAGGGCTCTTAAAGATAGTGGAGTCAGGGGATATGGGGAGAAGGCAGGAACGGGGTACTGATTGGGACGATCAGCCGTGATCACATTGAATGGCGGTGCAGGCTCGAAGGGCCGAATGGCCTCCTCCTGCACCTGTTGTCTGTTGTCTATTGTTACCAACTAGAGAGCGGTCCTGACCTCCTCCCCGTCCACCTCATTGGAGACCCCTCGACTATGTTTAATCGGGCTTCCCCTTGCACTAAACATTGTTCCCTTTACCCTGTATCTGTACACTGCGGACGGCTCGATTGTGATCACGTATTGTCTTTCTGCTGGCTAGACAGCACGCAGCAAGAAAGCTTTTCACCGCACCTCGGGTTAGCTTGCGTAACGGGGTGTGGCAGGTCTAGCGTATGTCTACTGCAGGCTGGCTACCACTTGTTGAATCCTCCTCCCCCCCTCCCCCTCCCGCTCGCAGACTCGAATCCTCCCCCCTTGCGTTTAAGTTTGTGACTCAACCTCGAGCCCAGACCATCACGCAAACCCTGATTCTGTTACCGATTAGAACCGGCGCCAAGAGTTAACCAACCTGATCTCATAGAAACATAGACAACAGGTGCAGGAGGAGGCCATTCGGCCCTTCGAGCCAGCACCGCCATTCATTGTGATCACGGCTGATCGTCCCCAATCAATAACCCGTGCCTGCCTTCTCCCCATATCCCTTGACTCCACCAGCCCCTAGAGCTCTATCTAACTC
>JAVHYY010000449.1:0-67500 GCA_035221665.1 Okamejei kenojei | reverse complement strand
GTATTGATTATTGATTAGTGTATTAATTCGAGTATTGATTAGAGTATTGATTAGAGAATTTGATTGGAGTATTGGATTGGAGTATTGATTGGATGATTGATTAGTAAATGTGATTATTGATTATGTATTGATTAGAGTAGTGATTAGAGTATTGATTAGTATTGATTATTGATCAGAGTATTGATTAGAGTATTGATTAGAGCATTGATTATTATGGATTAGAGTATTGATTAGAGTATTGATTATTGATTAGAGTATTGATTAGAGTATTGATTAGAGTATTGATTAGAGTATTGATTAGAGTATTGATTATTGATTAGAGTATTGATTAGAGTATTGATTAGAGTATTGATTAGAGTATTGATTAGAGTATTGATTATTGATTAGAGTATTGATTAGAGTATTGATTATTGATTGGAGTATTGATTATTGATTAGAGTATTGATTAGAGTATTGATTAGAGCATTGATTTATTGATTAGAGTAATTGATTAGAGTATGGATTATTGATTGGAGTATTGATTATTGATTGGAGTATTGATTAGAGTATTGATTATTGATTGGAGTATTGATTGGGGTATTGAGACATAGCCTCGATGGGCCGACTGGCCTGCTTCTGCTGCTGTGACGTGTTGACTGTGCGAGGTGAAGGGAACGTGATGTTTGGGTGACAGGGTGACGCCGGTACTTTTGTCCCGGGTCAGGATCGGGCGGATCGATACCGGGGCGAGCTGGCGGAGGCCAGGGAGTCACTGAGGCTGTCGCAGGAGAGCGTCGGCCAGCGGGATTGCAGGATCAACGAACTGCAGAGACTGATGGCGGGCATGGAGGCGGTGAGTCCTGGTGGGGGGGAGGGGGAGGAAAGGGGTGAGGAGGGGTGGGGAGGGTAGGGAGGGGTGTGGGGGGGGGGAGGGGAGGAGAGGGGGGAGGTGGGGGGGGGAGGGGGGAGGGGAAGGAGAGGGTGAGGAGTGGGGAGGGGGGGAGGGGAGGGTGGGGAGGGGAGGAGAGGGGTAGGGAGAAGAGATAGGAGGGGAGGAGAAAGGAGGGGAGGGGAGGAGGAGGGGAGGATCGTGAATTCTAACTCGGTGGGGCTGTTTCTCTGGACACAGGAGCAAGGATCGCTGGTGGTGGCGATGCAGGAGGGGGAGAGGAGGCTGATGGAGATGAGGGGCCAGAGCCGCAGCGATGAGGGACATCAACATAGGTACATGGGGTGGGGGACAATGCTCAACGTCAGAGTGGAGGCTGGGGTCCCCTCCTCTCTCCCCCTCACCTTCCCTCCTCTCTCCCCCTCCTCTCCCCTCCCCCCCCCGTCTATCATCCATTAACCCTCTCATCCCCGGTGCGTTCTCGCTCACCTCCTCTGGCCCCACCTCCGCCTCCCGACTCCCGCACCCGTTGTCGATCGTCTATTGACCCCTCCTCCCCTCTCTAGGACGCTGGAGCTGGAGGGAGAGGTGGACTCTCTCCGGGAGAAGATCTCGCACCTGGGCGACATGCTTCACAGCCAACAACGGAAGATCCGCCACATGATCGAGCAGGTGGGAGATCGAGCGGTGGAATTGCCCCCCTCACAACCCCACAGCCCCTAGCAGCAGGACTAGGCCCCGCGGGCCTATCGAGTCCTCTCCGCCATTCATAGAAACATAGAAACATCGACAACAGGTGCAGGAGGAGGCCATTCGGCCCTTCGAGCCTGCACCGCCATTCAATATGATCACGGCTGATCATCCAACTCAGTATCCCGTACCTGCCTTCTCTCCATACCCCCTGATCCATTCAGCCACAAGGGCCACATCTAACTCCCTCTTAATATAGCCAACGAACTGGCCTCAACTACCTTCCAAATTCCACAGATTCACCACTCTCTGTGTGAAAAGAAAAATGTTTTTCTCATCTCGGTCCTAAAAGACTTCCCCCTTATCCTTAAACTGTGTGACCCCTTGTCCTGGACTTCCCCAACATCGGGAACAATCTTCCTGCCATCGGGAACAATCTAGCCTGTCCAACCCCTTAAGAATGTTGTAAGTCTCTATAAGATCCCCCCTCAATCTTCTAAATTCCAGCGAGTACAAGCCGAGTCTATCCAGTCTTTCTTCATATGGAAGTCCCGCCATCCCAGGAAATTCCATTCAATCTCATTCAACCTATCGCCTCCTCCCCAATCCCACTCTCCTGCCTTCTCCCCATAGGTGCGTGAGTAGGCCATTTGGCCCAGTGGGCCAGCATCTGGCCACCATATGATGATAGAATGGGTCGACTAGGCTTGTATTCACTGGAATTTAGAAGGATGAGAGGGGATCTTATAGAAATATACAAAAAGCTTAAAGGGATTGGACAGGCTAGAGGCAGGAAAAATGTTCTTGATGTTGGGGGGAGTCCAGAACCAGGGATCACGCACAGTTTATGAATAAGGAGGACTGACAAAAGACAATAGGTGCAGGAGGAGGCCATTCGGCCCTTCGAGCCAGCACCGCCATTCACTGTGATCGCGGCTGATCATCCCCAATCAGTTCCCCGTTCCTGCCTTCTCCCCATATCCCTTGATTCCGTTAGCCCCAAGAGCTCTATCTAACTCTCTCTTGAAAACATCCAATGAACCGGCCTCCACTGCCCTCTGTGGCGGAGAATTCCACAGATATCACAATCTCTCTGTTTTTCTTTTTGGTGGAAATTTTTTTCTGAACCTCAGTCTGTGGAATTCTCTGCCTCAGAGGGCGGTGGAGGCCGGTTCTCTGGATGCTTTCAAGAGAGAGCTAGATAGGGCTCTTAAAGATAGCGGAGTCAGGGGATATGGGGAGAAAAGGCAGGAACGGGTACTGATTGGGGATGATCAGCCGTGATCACATTGAATGGCGGTGCAGGCTCGAAGGGTCGAATGGCCTCCTCCTGCACCTATTGTCTATTGTCAGTCCTTATTCTTAAACTGTGAGGGGACGGGAGAGAGTGTGGGTGTTTTAGGGGAGTAAGTGGGGGCGGGGGAGGGTGGATGGGGGGGGGGAGGGGGAGAGAGAGAGAGAGCCTCCTGCACCTATTCTCTATGTTTCAATGTGAACTCTAAGCTGAACTCAGCGGGTCAGGCAGCATCCCTGGAGAACGAGGGACGGGCGGCGTTTCTGGACCTCTCTTCAGCTCAAGGCTCGTTGTGTGTCTGTTTTCACAGCTTCAAGCGTCCAGAAGCCAGATTGAGGAAAAGGATGTCTTAATCCAACGACTCCAGGAGCAGGTGGAACATCTGGAGTCTGAGGTAAGGGGGCGGCGAATAACAAAATCACGGGGGTGGGCATTTCTAATTCGGTGGAGTGATCACACACAACGCACACACACACAACACACACACACACACACACACATAATCCACGCACACACAACACACACACACACCCACACACACACACACAGTCACACCACACACGCACGCACGCACGCACGCACCACGCACGGCACCTCACCGCACACGCACAGTGCACCACACACACGTCGCGCGCAGCAACAATCACACACACCACACACACACACACACACACACACACAGCACACAACACAAGCACACGCGCACACACGACACAACACAACACACACAACAAAACACACACACGCGCACACACACACACACCACACACACACACACACGCGCACACACGCACACACACACACGCCACAAACACACTACGCACACACTCACACACACACACACGCACACACACTCGCACACACTCCATCACACACACACACACGCCACTCGCGCGCTACACATCGACACACACAACACACACACGCGCACACGCGCGCCGCGCACACGCTCACACACGCACACACCACACACTCACACACACACTCTCGCACACACACACCTCACATCACCACGCGCACGCACACACCCGCGCACACACACACTCCACACACACACACACACAACACAAGCGCACACACACACACACACACACACGCACACACACCGCGCACCCACACTCACACGCACACACACAAAAACACGCGGGGCACGCACACACACACTCGCACACACACGCACACCACTCACGCGCACACAAAACACCACCACACACACACAACACGCAGCTCACACACAAACACACACACACACGCGCACTACACACACTCACACACACCGCACGCACACACACGCGCACCACACACTCACCACACACACACACACACGCACACACACACACGCGCACACACTCACACACACACTCACACACACACACGCACACAACGCGCACACGCATCACACACACACTCACACACACACACCACACACACACTCACACACACACAACACACACACACACACACACACATCCACAGACGCACGCACCACACACACAGCTCACACACACACACCACACACACTCCACGCACCGCCACCCACACACACACGGACATTTTTTTTACATTTACCACCAAAGCCATTAACCTTACAAACCCGCACGTTTTGGAGTGTGGGAGGAAAGCGGAAGATCTCGGGGAAACTCACGGGGAGTTGGTGCAAACTCCGCACAGACAGCACCCGTGGTCGGGATCGAACCCGGGTCTCCGACGCTTTAAGGCTGCGCGGGGAGTGGGCGGGAAGGGCAGCGTGGAGTGAGTACAGCATGGAAACAGGCCCTTCGGCCCATCTTGCCCACACTGTGCCAACCTGCCACTCCAGCTAACCAGTCCCACCTGCTCGCGTTTGGCCCCATATCCCTCCCGAAACCCGTCCCATCCATGGGTACACAAAAAGCTGGAGAAACTCAGCGGGTGCAGCAGCATCTAAGGAGCGAAGGAGATAGGCGACGTTTCTGGTCGAGACCCTTCTTCAGACTGGCCCATCCATGTACCTGTCCAACTGTTTCTTAAACGTTGGGATAGTCCCAGCCTCAACTACCTCCTCCGGCAGCTCGTTCCATACACCCACCACCCTCTGTGTGGAAAAGTTACCCCTCAGATTCCTATTCAATCTTTTCCCCTTCACCTTGAACCCACAGTCCGTCCTCTGGTCCTCGATTCCCCTACTCTGGGCAAGAGACTCTGTGCGTCTGTCTACCCGATCTATTCCCCTGGTGATTTTGTACACCTCTATAAGATCGCCCCTCATCCTCCTGCGCTCCAGGGAATAGAGACCCAGCCCTGCCCCGACCTCTCCCTGTAGCTCAGGCCCCTCGAGTCCCGGCTACATCGCGGTGAGAATCTGACGGTTTTTCCCGGCCTGCGTCTGTGTCTCCAGAACCGGGAGCTGCAGGATCGCGTGGAGTTCCTGACCCCCCACGGCACGGATATGCCAGCCCGGCACGCTGCCGGCAACAGCTCACCGGGACCAACGCCACCGCACGCTCACGCACACGGGTAAGGGCGAAGCGGGCAGAGTACGCGGGGGGGGGTGGACCGGTGTGGGAGGGAGAGGGTAAGGGGTGGGGAGAGAAGGGAGGTTGTGTGTGGGCGAAGAGTGGGAGGGGGAGAGGAGACAAAGGGAGAGAGAGAGGGAGTGAAAGTGAAAAGAGAGAGGGAGGGAGAGGGAGGGAGTGTGTGGAGAGGAGAGAGAGAGAGAGTGGTGTGGGGGAGAGATGGAGAGAGTTGAGGGAGTGTGTGGGTGGGTGTGAAAAGAGAGAGAGAGAAAGAGAGGCAGTGTGTGGAAAGAGAGAGAGTGGAGTGTAGAGAGAGAGAGAGAGAGAGTGTGAGTATGTATATATATATATATAATATATATATATATAAATATATATATATATATATATAATAGAGAGAGAGAGAGAGAGAGAGAGAGGAGGAGTGTGAGTGAAAAGAGAGAGAGAGGGGGAGTGTGTGTGGGAGAGTGTGAGAGAGAGAGAGAGAGAGAGAGAGTGAGAGAGAGAGTGAGTGTGTGTAGAAGCGAGAGAGATTGGGGAAGAGAGAAAGAGAGGGGAGAGTGTGTGGGAGAGAGAAAGAGAGAAAGAGGGAGGGGGTGTGGGGGAGAGAGAGAGATTCGTGAGCGTGTGGAGAGAGATAGGGGCTAGAGTTATGGGAGGGGGAGCGGGAGAGGGGAGGGAGAAAGATCCCGGAGAGAGAGAGAAAGAGAGAGAGATAGAGAGACGAGGGAGTGAGTGTGTGGAGGGGGGAGAGAGAAGAGAGAGGGAGGGAGTGAGAGATCTTGGCGTGTGTGGAGTGAGGGGGGGAGCGGAGGGGAGCGCGAGGGTGGGCGGGGAATTGCCAGGAGGGTGATTGGACCTGGGTAAAGAGGGTTTACGGCGGGGTGAAGTGAGAGGAATTAGGATGGAGAGAGGGGTGAGGGTAAGGGTGGGTGAGGGAGGAGTAGAGAGGGGGGGGGGAGAGTGAAGGGAATGAATGTTAGAGAATCCGGAGTCAGTCGACACGAAATGGCGGACGGGACAGGCAGCAACTCTGGAGGGAAGGAATGGGTGACGTTTCGGGAACCGAAACATCACCCATTCCTTCTCTCCAGAGATGCTGCCTGTCCCGCTGAGTTCCTCCACCATTCTGGCTCTCCCTCCGATTTAAACCAGCATCTGCAGTTCCTTCCTACACATTGGTGCATAGAAACATAGACAACAGGTGCAGGAGGAGGCCATTCGGCCCTTCGAGCCTGCACCGCCATTCAATGTGATCACGGCTGATCATCCAACTCAGTATCCCGTACCTGCCTTCTCTCCATACCCCCTGATCCCTTTAGCCACAAGGGCCACATCTAACTCCCTCTTAAATATAGCCAATGAACTGGCCTCAACTACCTTCTGTGGCAGAGAATTCCACAGACTCACCACTCTCTGTGTGAAAAATGGTTTTTCTCAACATCTCGGTTCCGAAAAGACTTCCCCCTTATCCTTAAACTGTGTGACCCCTTGTCCTGGACTTCCCCAACATCGGGAACAATCTTCCTGCATCTAGCCTGTCCAACCCCTTAAGAATTTTGTAAGTTTCTATAAGATCCCCCCTCTATCTTCTAAATTCCAGCGAGTACAAGCCGAGTCTATCCAGTCTTTCTTCATATGGAAGTCCTGCCATCCCAGGAATCAGTCTGGTGAACCTTCTCTGTACTCCCTCTATGGCAAGAATGTCTTTCCTCAGATTAGGAGACCAAAACTGTACGCAATACTCCAGGTGTGGTCTCACCTGGTACAACTGTAGTAGAACCTCCCTGCTCCTAAAAGACTTCCCCCTTATCCTTAAACTGTGTGACCCCCTTGTCCTGGACTTCCCCAACATCGGGAACAATCTTCCTGCATCCAGCCTGTCCAACCCCTTAAGAATTTTGTAAGTCTCTATGAGATCTCCCCCTCAATCTTCTAAATTCCAGCGAGTACAAGCCGAGTCTATCCAGTCTTTCTTCATATGGAAGTCCTGCCATCCCAGGAATCAGTCTGGTGAACCTTCTCTGTACTCCCTCTATGGCAAGAATGTCTTTCCTACACTAGACTACTCCAGCCTCTCGGCTAGCAACGGGGGAGGCCAGAATATCCTTGGTATCAAGGCCGGGTGAACGGTGACTGAAGATATTCTCCCTTCTTTCCCCCCCTCAGTAGCCAAACCTGGCAGCGTCCGAAGAAGCCCAAGTCTTTGATGAGGGTCTTGGAGTCCAGATAAAAATTCCCCCATCACCACCGTCTTTAAGACCAGAGGCCTCCGTCTACGCGGCGTTCCGTCTGCGGGCAGGAGGGGGCGGTCTCGAGGGGGGCGTCCGAACATCTGAAGGAGGACTACTCGACCCGAAACGTCGCTCGTTCCTTCTCTCCGGAGATGCTGCCCCTCAGTCTTCTGTGGAATTCCCTCTGTGGCAGGGAATTCCACAAATTCACAACTCTCTGGCTGTAAAAAGTTTATTCTCGCCTCTTGTCTTAAATGGCCTCCCCTTTATTCTCTCTCTCTCTCTCTCTCCCCTCTATCTCTCCCCCTCTCTCTCGATCCAGAAGCATCGCCCATTCCTTCATAGAAGAGAGAGAACAAAATAGACAATAGGTGCAGGAGGAGGCCGTTCGGCCCTTCGAGCCAGCACCGCCATTCATTGTGATCATGGCTGATCGTCCCCAATCAATAACCCGTGCCTGCCTTCTCCCCATATCCCTTGACTCCACCAGCCCCTAGAGCTCTATCCAACTCTCTCTTAAATCCATCCAGTGACTTGGCCTCCACTGCCCTCTGTGGCAGGGAATTCCACAAATTCACAACTTTGTAAAAAGTGTAAAAAGTTTTTTCTCACCTCAGTCTTAAATGACCTCCTGTTTATTCTCAGACTGTGTGGCCCCTGGTTCTGGACTCGCCCAACATTGGGAACATTTTTCCTGCATCTAGCTTGTCCAGTCCTTTTTTAAATAATTTTATATGTTTCTATAAGATCCCCCCTTTCTAAACTCCAGTGAATACAAGCCTAGTCCTTTCCATCTTTCCTCATATGACAGTCCCGCCATCCCAGGGATCAATCTGGTGAACCTACGCTGCACTGCCTCACTCACAAGGATGTCCTTCCTCGAATTAGGAGACCAAAACTGTACACAATACTCCAGATGTGGTCTCACCAGGGCCCTATACAACTGCAGAAGAAACAGGCCCTTAGGAGACCAAAACTAGCCTAGTCTTTTCAATCTTTCCTCATATGACAGTCCCGCCATCCCAGGGATCAATCTCGTGAACCTACGCTGCACTGCACTTTGCTTCCTGTCTGCCAAACCAATTTTCTATCCGTGTCAACACCCTACCCCTAAAAGAACGTCCTTTAATTCTGAGGCTGCGCCCTCTAGTCCTGGACTCTCCCACTCGTGGAAACATCCTCTCCACATCCACTCTGTCCGGGCCTTGCGCGAGTGAGTGCATTAACACAGAAAATAGGTGCAGGAGGAGGCCATTCGGCCCTTCGAGCCAGAACCGCCGACTCTCCGGCAAATGGTGGGTGCTTGAAGTCCCACCGAAAACGTGGCCTTCCTTCCGCAGCCGACTGGCGGTTCGACTTTGCCCCCCCCCGTGGCCACGGGGGCTCAGGAACTGCGGCGGCCTGGGCAGAAGGTTCGTAGGCCCGAGGCCTCCGCCGGTCCGGGAACTCGGACATTCCGGCAAGGCTCTGGATCCGAGGGTCCCGGGGATGGTTCACCTACCCGAAGATCTCTCTTGTACATGCTCGTCAGTATTTATTTTAAGTTATTCGGGGCACTTCTTTGGTCCGCTTTGTGTTTTGAGCTCCATGTAAAAATAAAGATGAGTTTTGTTTCTGGGCTGTGGACTTTTTTCAAATTTTTATTTTTGTAACTAATGTTTGGGCGGGTGAGGTAAAATGGAGATGAACTAACTGTTCAATTAAGGTGAAGAGGTTCCTGTTGAGGTGAGGAATTAGCCTGGGCCGAGAAGACACAGGGACATGCTTGGTTTAGGAATACAGCAGGGAAAGGTCATAAGGGATAGTAGAATTCGGTCATTCGGCCCATCAAGTCTACTCCGCCATTCAATCACGGCTGATCTATCTCTCCCTCCCAACCCCATCCTCCTGCCTTCTCCCCACAACCCTGACACCCGCACTAATCAATCATTTATCAAAATCTGCAAAACTTACAAAAGTCTTAAGGGGTTGGACAGGCGAGATGCAGGAGGATTGTTCCCGATGTTGGGGAAGTCCAGGACAAGGGGTCACACAGTTTAAGGATAAGGGGGAAATCCTTTTAGGACCGAGGTGAGGAAAACATTTTTCACACAGAGAGTGGTGAATCTGTGGAATTCTCTGCCACAGAAGGTAGTTGAGGCCAGTTCGTTGGCTATATTTAAGAGGGAGTTAGATGTGGCCCTTGTGGCTAAAGGGGATCAGGGGGTATGGAGAGAAGGCAGGTACGGGATACTGAGTTGGATGAGTTAGATGTGGCCCTTGTGGCTAAAGGGGATCAGGGGGTATGGAGAGAAGGCAGGTACAGGATACTGAGTTGGATGATCAGCCATGATCATATTGAATGGCGGTGCAGGCTCAAAGGGCCGAATGGCCTCCTCCTGCACCTGTTGTCCATGTTTCTATCGATCTCTGCCTTAAAAATATCCACTGACTTGTGGCCTCCACAGCCGTCTGTGGCAACGAATCCCACAGATTCACCGCCCTCTGACTAAAGAAATTCCTGCTCGTCTCCTTCCTAAAGGAACATCCTTTAATTCTGAGGCTGTGCCCTCTGGTCCTAGACTCTCCCACATCCACTCTCAAGTCAAGTCAAGTCACTTTTATTTCTATAGCACATTTGAAAAACAACTCTCGTTGGCCAAAGTGCTTAACATTGGTGGAGGTACTAACTCTATCCAGGCCTTTCACTATTCGGTAACGTTTCGATGAGGTCCCCCCCCCCCCCTCATTCTTCTAAAACTCCAACAAGTACAGGCCCAGCGCCGGGAAACGCTCATCGTACGTTAACCCGTCCACACCCACCAGCGATCGCCCGTCCACACACTAGTCCCACGTTATCCCACTCTCTCATCCACTCCCTACACACTGGGGGGGGGGGGGGCGATTTACAGAGGGGGCCGATCGACCCACAAACCCCGCACGGGCACGTCTTTGGGACGTGGGAGGAAACCGGAGCGCCCGGAGGAATCTCCCTCTCTCCTCCTCTCCTTTCTAAAGGAACGTCCTTTCATTCCAAGGCTGTGCCTTCTTAGAAACACAGACAATAGGTGCAGGAGGAGGCCATTCGGCCCTTCGAGCCTGCACCGCCATTCAATATGATCATGGCTGATCATCCAACTCAGTATCCCGTACCTGCCTTCTCTCCATACCCCCTGATCCCTTTAGCCACAAGGGCCACATCTAACTCCCTCTTAAATATAGCCAACGAACTGGCCTCAACTACCTTCTGTGGCAGAGAATTCCACAGATTCACCACTCTCTGTGTGAAAAATGATCTTCTCATCTCGGTCCTAAAAGGCTTCCCCCTTATACTTATACTGTGACCCCTTGTTCTGGACTTCCCCAACATCGGGAACAATCTTCCTGCATCTAGCCTGTCCAACCCCTTAAGAATTTTGTAAGTCTCTATAAGATCCCGCCCTCAATCTTCTAAATTCCAGCGAGTACAAGCCGAGTCTATCCAGTCTTTCTTCATATGGAAGTCCTGCCATCCCAGGAATCAGTCTGGTGAACCTTCTCTGTACTCCCTCTATGGCAAGAATGTCTTTCCTCAGATTAGGAGACCAAAACTGTACGCAATACTCCAGGTGTGGCCTCACCAAGACCCTGTACAACTGCAGTAGAACCTCCCTGCTCCTGTACTCAAATCCTCAGACTCTCCCACTAGTGGAAACATCCACTCCATCAAGGTATTTCATTATTCGGTACCTCTCAATGAGGTCCCCCCCTCCCCTTCATCCTTCTAAACCCCAGCGAGTGCAGGCCCGGTGTCTCATTTGTTAAGGGGGCTGTCCCACTTGGGCGACCTAATCTGCGAGTTTGCCCTCGACTCAAACTCGCAGCACGGTCAACACGAGGTCCCAGGGGAACGCTGGAGCTCTCCTTCGTGCTCGAGTGGAAGTTCCCGCAGACTCTCGGCCTCAACTAGGCCGCGGATAGTTTTTCAGCGTGTTGAGAACATTTCCGCGGGTAAAATTTGGTCGCCGTGGTTCTTTTGAACTCGTAGTGCAGTGGTGTGGGGTCGCGATGTAGTTACAGGCAGTCGAGGGCTGCCCGTAGGCAATCTCCTTCGCTGAGCGGAATTTTAAATTTGGCTCATAGAAGTTTTCAGGACTGTGTGTGTGTGTGTGTGGTGCAGGAGGAGGCCATTCGGCCCTTCCAGCCAGCACCGCCATTCATTGTGATCATGGCTGATCGTCCCCAATCAATAACCCGTGCCTGCCTTCTCCCCATATCCCTTGACTCCACTAGCCCCTAGAGCTCTACCTAACCCTCTCTGATTGGGGATGATCAGCCATGATCACATTGAATGGCGGTGCTGGCTCGAAGGGCCGAATGGCCTCCTCCTCCTCCCCACGTGCTGCCCAATTGTCCACTGGGGTGATTAATTTTGAAGAAATTAGGCTGGAGGGAGGAATGTTCGTGGGGTGGTCAATGGGACTTGCTCACAGGCAGAGATTAAGGCTGGAGGAAGGAATGATACAGGGTTTTAAAGAAGGAACTGCAGATGCTGGAAAATCGAGGGGACACAAAAGGCTGGAGAAACTCAGCGGGTGCGGCAGCATCTATGGAGCGAAGGAAATAGGCGACGTTTCGGGACGAAACCCTTCCTCAGAAACGGGGCCAGCTCTGCAAAAGACAGCCACCTGATGGCAGTGTTTACCACAAGGTCCACGCTGGCTTAGTTGTCCAGTTCAGTTGAAGGCAGACACGAAATGCTGGAGTAACTCAAGAGTTTATAGACAATAGACAAAAGGTGCAGGAGGAGGCCATTCGGCCCTTCGAGCCAGCACCGCCATTCAATGTGATCACGGCTGATCATCCCCAATCAGTTCCCCGTACCTGCCTTTGCTCCCCATATCCCCTGACTCCGCTATCTTTAAGAGCCCTATCTAGCTCTCTCTTGAAAGCATCCAGAGAACCGGCCTCCACCGCCCTCTGAGGCAGAGAATTCCACAGACTCACCACTCTCTGTGAGAAAAAGTGTTTTCTCATCTCCATTCTAAATGGCTTACCCCTTATTCTTAAACTGTGTGTGGCCCCTGGTTCTGGACTCCCCCAACATCGGGAACATGTTTCCTGCCTCTAGCGTGTCCAAACCCTTAATAATCTTATATGTTTCAATGAGATATCCCTCTCATCCTTCTAAACTCCAGAGTGTACAAGCCCAGCCGCTCCGTTCTCTCAGCGTATGACAGTCCCGCCATCCCGGGAATTAACCCGGTGAACCTACGCTGGGCTCCCTCAATAGCAAGAATGTCCTTCCTCAAATTAGGGGACTAAAACTGCTCACAATACTCCATCACTACAACTGCAGGACCTCTTTGTGTGGTACTCCATTACCAGGGCCCTGTACAACTGCAGAAGGGCCTCTTTGCTCCTATACTCGACTCCTCTTGTTATAAAGGCCAACAGGCCATTGGCTTTCTTCACTGCCTGCTGTACCTGCATGCTTACTTTGTGAAAATACAGCGCGGAAACAGCTCTATCGAGTCCGCACCAACCAGCGATCCCCCCGCGCAGACGATACGATAGAACTTTATATGTCCCGGGAGGGAAATTGATACATGGAACGTGGAATTAAAGTGACAAGTGGAAAGGATTGGGGGTGGGGGAGTGCAAAGATTGGGGGGGGTGGAGGGGTGGGGGACTCTCTCGAACCTCTACAGGTGCACAGTAGAGAGCACGCCGACCGGTTGGTTCGCCAACTTGAGCGCCCAGGAGCGGAAAAGACTGCAGAAAGTCGTGACCCCTGCCCAGTCCATCATCGGCCCTGACCTCCCCACCATCGAGGGGATCCATCGCAGTCGCTGCCTCAAAAAGGCTGGCAGCATCATCAAGGACCCACACCATCCTGGCCACACACTCGTCTCCCCGCTGCCTTCAGGTAGAAGGTACAGGAGCCTGAAGACTGCAACGACCAGGTTCAGGAATAGCTGCTTCCCCACAGCCATCAGGCTATTAAACTCAACTCAAACAAAACTTTATAACAACCTATTACACTTTATCTGTTTATTTATGTGTGTATATATATTCTATGCTATATAGACACACTGATCTGTTCTGTATTTATACCTACTATGTTCTGTGGTGCTGAAGCAAAGAATTTCATTGTCGTATCTGGGACACATGACAATAAACTCTCTTGACTTGACTTGTCAGTCTCAGTCTACACCACGACAGAAGGGGGGAGGAGTTGTACAGTTTGATAGCCACAGGGAAGAAGGATCTCCTGTGGCGTTCTGCGCTGCATCTTGGTGGGACCAGTCTGTTGCTGAAGGTGCTCCTCAGGTTGACCAGGTTGTCACGGAGGGGGTGTGAGCTGTGTTGTTCGGGAGGCTCCGCGGTTTGAGGAGCCATCTCCCGTCCGAGGCACCGTCGAGGACCACCTCCCGTCCGAGACCACCTCCCGTCCGAGACCACCTCCCGTCCGAGACCACCTCCCCGTCCGAGACCACCTCCCCGTCCGAGACCACCTCCCGTCCAAGACCATCTCCCGTCCGAGACCACCTCCCCGTCCGAGACCACCGTCCCCTCCCCGTCCGAGACACCACCATCTCCCGTCCGAGACCATTCTCTCCCCGTCCGAGACCACAACCTCCCCGAGACCATCTCCGTCGAGACCACCTCCCCGTCCGAGACCACCTCCGTCCGAGACCATCTCCCGTCCCAGACCATCTCCCGTCCACCTCCCGTCTGAGACCATCTCCCGTCGAGACCTCCCGTCAACCTCCCTCCGAGACCAAGACCACCTCCCCCGAGACCTCCCCGTCTCCTGAGACCATCTCCCCGTCCGAGACCACCTCCCCGTCCCTCCGTCAAGACCATCTCCGTCTGAGACCATCTCGTCGAGACCAACCACCTCCCCTCCCATCTCCCGTCGAGACCATCTCCGTCCGAGACCAACCTCTTCCGAGACCATCTCCCCGTCCGAGACCACCTCCCCGTCCGAGACCATCTCCCGTCCGAGACCATCTCCCGTCCGAGACCACCTCCCCGTCCGAGACCATCTCCCGTCCGAGACCATCTCCCACCCTCCCCGTCCGAGACCACCTCCCCGTCCGAGACCATCTCCCGTCCGAGACCACCACCTCCCATCCGAGACCACCCTCCCGTCCGAGTCCCGTCCGAACCACCTCCCCGTCCGAGACCACCTCCCCTCCAGACCACCTCCGAGACCACCACCCCTCCAAGACCAACCTCCCCCCGAGACCATCTCCATCCGAGACCACATCTCCCCGTCCGAGACCACCTCCCCGTCCGAGACCATCTC
Organism: Okamejei kenojei; assembly: GCA_035221665.1. Classification (NCBI taxonomy): domain Eukaryota; kingdom Metazoa; phylum Chordata; class Chondrichthyes; order Rajiformes; family Rajidae; genus Okamejei; species Okamejei kenojei. Next base: position 52,646 of record JAVHYY010000449.1, on the reverse strand, counting down.
CCATCCGAGACCACTCCCCCGTCCGAGACCACTCCTCCCGTCGAGACCACCTGAGACCATCTCCCGTCCGAGACCATCTCCCATCCCCACCACTCCCTCCCCAAGACCATCCGTATCTCCCGTGACCACCTCCCCTCCCGTCCGAGACCACCTCCCGTGAATCCAAATTCCAACGTGTGGGAGGGAGAGGTTTACAGGACGGTGGTAAACGGGAGGAGGAGGGGCGCGGGAAGCTCGCCGGTCCCGTGACCAGACGCGGGAACGTGAAACAGGGAAACTCAGCCTGGCTCAAACCCAGCGACTTTATTTACAACGGAGGGAAAAAAACGCACACGCACACACACACACACACACACACAAACAGAATAGAGGGAGGGAGAGAGATGGAGGGGGGGGGGTGAGGGAGAGCTTTACAAAACACCACCCATTCCTTCTCTCCAGAGATGCTGCCTGTCCACGCTGAGTCCACTGATGCTGCCTGTCCACGCTCCGGGAGGGAGCTAGAGAGGGAAGGAAGGTAGACCCGTCCCCACCGGTACTGTACCCCAGTGTTACACGCACACAGACAGCCCCAACATTAACACACCCCACATTCAGAGACCTCCAGCCCGTCTGTGTTCAGAGGGGAGGGGAGAGGAGGAGAGGGGGGGTGAGGAGGAGAGGGGAGGGGGTGGGGTGAGGAGGGGTGAACTGGGAAGGGGGGTGAGGAGGAGAGGGGGCGGGGAGAGGAGGTGAGGGTGAGGAGGGAGAGAGAGGACGGGGTTGAGGGGGAGAGAGGAGGGGGAGAGAGGAGAGAGGAGAGAGGGGAAGGCAGAGGGAAAGGCAGGGGGAGAGGAGGGGGGTGAGGAGAGAGGATGGGGAGAGGAGAAGAGAGGGGAGAGAAGAGAAAGGTGAGGAGAGAGAAGGAGAGGGCAGGGGATGAACAGGGAGGGGAGGGGTGGGAGAGGAGAGAGGAAGGGAGAGGAGGGGTGAAACAGGGGAGGGGAGTTGAGAGAGGAGAGGGGATGAGGAGAGGAGAAGAGAGGGGAAGGGATGGGAGAGAGGGGAGTGAGGAGAGAGGAAAGGAGGGTGGAGGGGAGGTGTGAGAAGAGGGGATGAGGCGGGAGGGGGGTGAGGAGGGTAGGGGAGAGGGGGGGGAGGCGTTAGTGATCGGAGTGAGCTCGACCCCCGGGCCCACCGCGGCCCCTCACAGCGTACTCTCCAGTGTGTTGTAATTGTCTTTGAAGCTCTTCAGCTCCAGGAAGTGCTTGGGCCTCTTGCTGCGGTTGGAGGGCAGGTAGGTGACCTGGATGGTGCTGGGGGAGGGGGGCTCCAGCGGGGGGGCCAGGTCCTTCGCTGCGTTCTGGTGCTGGGTCTGGCTCCACGTTCCTCGCGCCTGCAGGCTGAACCGGGACACGAGCGTCAGACCAAACGTGTGCGACGGAACTGCAGATGCTGACTTACACCGCACACACACCGCACACACACTCACACACACACACACACACTTATATACATAACACACGCACACACACACACGCGCACACACACCCTCTCCTACACACACACACACACTCTCCCTACACACACACACACACTCTCCTCTCCTACACACACACACAAGCACACACACACACTTACACTCACAAATATACACACACACACACTTATATACATACACACACACACACTAATATACACACACACACTCACACACACACTTATATACATACACACACACACACGTGCACACACACACACACACCCTCTCCTACACATACACACACACTCACACACACACACTTCGCTCTCCTACACACACACACTCTCTCTCCCACACACACACACATGCACACGCACCACACTCTCAGCTCACAAATATACACACACACACACATTAAACAACAACACACACACACTAATATACACACACACACACTCACACACACACACTTATATACATTACACACACACACACACGTGCACACACGCACACACACCCTCTCCTACACATACACACACACACTCTCTCTCCCACACACACACACTCTCTCTCTCCCACACACACACACACACACGCACACGCACACAACACACACACACAGATACTTCCCCACCAATAGCTGATGAAGGGTCTGAACAGCTCTATCTAACTCTCTCTTGAAAACATCCAGTGATTTGGCCTCCACCGCCCTCTGTGGCAGGGAATTCCACAAATTCACAACTCTCTGGGTGGAAAATTTTTTCCTCATCTCAGTCTTAAATGGCCGACCCCTTATTCTTAAACTATATGTATTTTTAAACTGTGTGTGACTCCCTGGTTCTGGACTCCCCCAACATCGGGAATATTTTTCCTGCATCTAGCCTGTCCAATCCTTTAAGAATGTTGTATGTTTCTATAAGATCTCCTCTCATCCTTCTAAACTCCAGAGTGTACAAGCCCAGCCGCTCCATTCTCTCAGCGTATGACAGTCCCGCCATCCCGGGAATTAACCTGGTGAACCTACGCTGGGCTCCCTCAATAGCAAGAATGTCCTTCCTCAAATTAGGGGACTAAAACTGCACACAATACTCCAGGTGTGGTCTCACTAGGGCCCTGTACAACTGCAGAAGGACCTCTTTGCTCCTATACTCAACTCCTCTTGTTGTGAAGGCCAACAGGCCAAAACTGCACACAATACTCCAGGTGTGGTCTCACTAGGGCTCTGTACAACTGCAGAAGGACCTCTTTGCTCCTCTATTCGATTCCTCTTGTTATACATTTTTCCAGCATCTGCAGTTCTCTCTTAAATAGACAGATAGTAGTTTAGTTTAAAATCCCAGGAATTAACCCGGTAACAGAGACAGACTCACATGGAACCCAGCTCATTTACGGCATGCAAGTACTTCTGATATTCCGATTTTCCAAAGGCCTGCCACAGGGGGGAGAAAAGAGAATCAGGAATGTGAACGCTTTTGCCGGCAGCTCCAATGCGTGGATCAGTTTAGTTCAGTTTTAGGTCAAACTAGACCAACTGGGTCCCGTTGGGTCCCTGTCACACGGGAGAACAGGTCCCCCATCGCAATATTCCACCACTCACCCATAGCCCATTAGGGGGGGGAGGGGCAAGGAGAAATTTAGAGAGATATAGACCAAGGGGGACCCGTTGGGCCCTGTCCCCCAACACAATATTCCACCACTCACCCATAGCCCATTAGGGGGGAGGAGCAAGGAGAAATTTAGTGAGATATAGACCAAGTGGGACCCGTTGGGTCTCATCCCCCAACACAATATTCCACCACTCACCCATTAGCCTTTGTGGGGGGAGGAGGGCCAAGAGAAATTTAGTGAGATATAGACCAAGTGGGACCCGTTGGGTCTCATCCCCCAACACAATATTCCACCACTCACCCATAGCCCATTGGGGGGGAGGGGCAAGGAGAAATTTAGGTAGATATAAGTAAGTAAGTTTATTGGCCAAGTATTCACATACAAGGAATTTGCCTTGGTGCTCCTCCCACAAGTATAACAACATGACATTCAGTGACAGCTACGAATGACTCAGAAAACACTAAACATTCATAATAATAAAACACTAATAAACATTCAAGCATGTGAACCGACAAAATACCAGATCAAAGGGAGGCTACAGATTTTTGGCTGTTGAGTAGAGCAACTACTCGTGGATCAAAACTATAAACGAAGGGGACCCGTCGGGCCTTGTCCCCCGTTGCAGGGGGTGGGGTGGGGGGTGGGGGGGCGTCTTTGCCAGAGTCAATCACCCCCCACCACAAGGAAAATTATGGGATTTATGGAGGCATCGATCGTCCCCATGTTGGGGAGGGGGGGTTGGGTTGGGGAGCGAGGCTGGGGGGCATTAGTTTAGGTTGGTTTCCATCTTTGAGTTTTGAGTTTCTTTTAGTTCAGTTTCAGGTTTCAGTTTTAGCCCAATATATTAGTTTGAAGAGGTTCACGTGTTTGTATAAACACTCCGTTTAATATTTAAACATTTTTAGTACAGAAGGGCAAGGTGTGGTGAACGTGTCGACCGGAGGGGTGGATCACATGAAACACTAGCTCAGCGAGAGCGAGAGCCTAGTCGAAGGTTCGAGACCACCGCCAATCATTGTGGCCTCAAGATGGTGCCACAATCAGGTTTCACCCGTTCAGTTTAGCCTTTCCAGTTTAATCCCTTGGACGTCGCACGGTGTCGGGCGGTTGGGACGTCATCATGCTAACTCTCCACGCACTAGGCGTGTGTACGCTGTCAGGACGCCCTCAATGCGCCTGCGGGCCGAACCTCAGGCCGTTGTCGAAAAAGCGGGATTTTTCACAGTGCTAAGATTTTTTGGCAATCCCCGCGTGATGTCGGGACCAGCCCCATTGGGCACAACTCTTCCTCCATTACGCCTCCGCGATCCGAATGGGACCCGCCACCGCGAGAGCGAGGCTCGTACGCCTCAAACGACCACGTTAGGTTCGCGCCTTAGACCAAACAATGCACGTGGTGGACAGGCCCTTTGGTTTGTTTAGTTTAGAGATACAGCGCAGAAACAGGCCCTTCAGCCCACCGTGCCCGCTCCGCCTAGCGATACTAATACTATCCTACACTCTAGGGGCAATTTACATTTATACCAGGCCGATTCGTAAGTGATAGGAGGAGAATTTGGCCATTCGGCCCGTCAAGTCTACTCCGCCATTCAATCATGGCTGATCTATCTCTCCCTCCTAACCCCATTCTGCCTTCTCCTCATAACCCCTGACGTGCGTATTCATCAATTGTGGGAGGAAACCGGAGCACTCGGGAGAAAACCCACGCGGTCACGGGGAGAACGTGCGAACTCCACACAGGCAGCTCCTGTGGTCGGGATCAATTTAGTTCAGTTTAGTTCAGTTTTAGGTCAAACTAGGCCAACTGGGACCCGTTGGGTCCCTGTCACACGGGAGACCTGGACCTCCCAATGATTATTCCACCTACTCACCCACAGCTCACACGGGGGGAGCAAGGAGAAATTTAACGATATATAGACCAAGTGGGACAATAGGCATGCAACTCTACTCTGGGTAAAAGGCCAAGCGTCTACCCGATCTATTCCTCTCACGATGTTGGACACCTCTAGAAGATTGGCCCTGCCATTCGGCCCATCGCTGATAGGCCGGCCGATCTGCAGACTCACCGCCGTGCCGTAACGCGCCGCCTCGTAGCCCTCGATCAGCTTGTCGACGAGGGTCTTGCGGACCCCCCTGTACGGGGAGCTGCCGTCCCTCAGCTCCAGCAGGAAGGTGCGGAATCTCTTGCCCGCCACGCGCTTGGCCTGATCGGGTTCTTGGCTCACTGGAATATCTGTGGGACGGGGAGAGGAAAATCGGCGATCGCAGGGGAAGCGTGGAACCGTGGCGCGAAGCTCGAGGATCAGCCGCATGCCTAGTAGGCCCCATCAGCAGGGTAGGCCCGACCAACCCCCGTAGGCCCAACATGCTCGTTAGGAGCGGCCAGCCCCGGTAGGCCTGGTAGCCGCCATTAACCCTGGAAGGCCCGACCTTCCCCCGAGGCCCCACACTTCCCGGTAGTCCCCACTTGCCCAGTAGGCCACACTATCCCCAGTAGGCCCCAGCTTCCCCGGTAGGCCGCACCTGCCCCAGTAGGCCCGACAGCCAGGTAGACTAGCCCCTAGGGCCCGACAGCCAGGACTGGTAGGCATCCTGTCCTCGGTAGCCCGACAACCAGGTAGGCTCCACATGCCCTGGTAGGCCCGACGGCCAGGCAGGCCTGACTAGCCTCGGTAGGCCCGACAACCAGGTAGGCTCCACATGCCGCGGTAGGCCCGGCTCACCCACCGGAGACCAGGGCCTCGCCTGCCGGAGTCATCGTTCCTTTTTTTGCTTCTTTTTCGTTCAATTTTCCAATCTCTCTCTCTACATCATCGTCTGTCTCACTCGTTGTTCTTTCTCCCGACTCTCAGTGCAACGAAAGGGCCTCGAACCGAAAAGTCACCCTATCTGAGGAAGGATGTGCTGGCTGTGTGGAGGAGGTTTACAAGATCGATCCCAGGACTGAATGCAGGCTCCGGGCCTGTACTCGCTAGAGTTTAGAAGGATGAAGGGGGGGGGAGAAACTTAGTGAAGCGTACCAAATAGTGAAAGGAGTGGATGTGGAGAGGTTGTTTCCACTATTTGGAGCGTCTAGGACTAGAGGGCACAGCCTCAGAATTAAAGGATGTACCTTTAGGAAAGAGGAGGAATTTCTTTAGTCAGAGGGCGGTGAATCTGTCGAATTCTTCGACGCAGACGGCTGTGGGGGCCACAAGTCAGTGAATATTTTTAAGGCAGAGATAGATAGATTCTTCGTTAGTAGTCATGGGGAGAAGGCAGGAGAATGGGGTTTGGAAGGAGAAATAGATTTGATGGGCCAAACGGCCTAATTCTGTTCCTATCACTTATGGCCTTATGTCCAGAGATGCTGACTGTCCCACTGAGTTATTCCAGCATTTTATGTCTAGTTCCATTAATGCACGTTCCTTGTGTGCCAGGCTACTTGGAAAATGGTACACAAAAAGCTGGAGGAACTCAGCAGGACAGGCGGCATCTCTGAAGAAAGGTTTTGTTTTTAGCCTAGATTAGAGATACAGCGCGGAAACAGGCCCTTCGGCCCACTGGGTCCACACCGACCAGCGACCCCCGCACATAAACACCATCCTACACCCACTAGGGACAACATTTTTACATTTACCGAGCCAATTAACCTACAAATCTGTACTCTTTGGTGTGCAGGAGGAATCCGAAGTTCCCGGAGAAATTAGAATCATAGAATCATAGACAATAAGGTGCAGGAGTAGGCCATTCGGCCCTTCGAGCCTGCACCGCCATTCAATATGATCACGGCTGATCATCCAACTCAGTATCCCGTACCTGCCTTCTCTCCATACCCCCTGATCCCTTTAGCCACAAGGGCCACATCTAACTCCCTCTTAAATATAGCCAATGAACTGGCCTCAACTACCTTCTGTGGCAGAGAATTCCACAGATTCACCACTCTCTGTGTGAAAAGTGATTTTCTCATCTCGGTCCTAAAAGACTTCCCCCTTATCCTTAAACTGTGTGACCCCTTGTCCTGGACTTCCCCAACATCGGGAACAATCTTCCTGCATCTAGCCTGTCCAACCCCTTCAGAATTTTGTAAGTCTCTATAAGATCCCCCTCAATCTTCTAAATTCCAGCGAGTACAAGCCGAGTCTATCCAGTCTTTCTTCATGTGGAAGTCCTGCCATCCCAGGGATCAGTCTGGTGAACCTTCTCTGTACCCCCTCTATGGGAGAACGTAACAAACCCCTTACAGGCAGCGCCCGTAGTCGGGATCGAACCCGGGTCTCCGGCGCTGTAAGCGCTGTAGGGCAGCGACTCTACCGCTGCGCCACAGGCAACCGCCCAGTTCAGGGTCTCAGCCCCTTCCCTTCTCCCCAGAGATGCTGCCCGCCCCGCTGAGTTACTCCAGCTTTTCGCGTATATCTTCGGTTTGAGCCAGCAACTGCAGTTCCTTCTTGCACACACTTGGAAGATGTGATCGACCACATGATCTTCGCCTGTACTTACCGATGAGCCTAATGGCGTCCAGAGCCTTCATCCTGTACAAGTAGTTGTAGCGACCTGCAAGGAAAAATCACGGAGGGAAATGTTACAGCCGTTCCGATCACGGAACAAAGGCTTTTCACTGTACCTCGGTACACGTGACAATAAACTGAACTGACGCTGAATAAACTAAACTGCACTGAAATTTCAGTACAGGAGTAAAGAGGTTCCTCTGCAGTTGCTTAGGGCTCTGGAGAGACCACACCTGGAGTATTGTGTACAGTTTCCTAATTTGAGGAAGGGCATCCTTGTGATTGAGGCAGTGCAGCGTAGGTTCATGGATTGATCCCTGGGATGGCGGGATTTTAGGAGGAAAGATATTGAAAAGACTAGGCTAGTTTTGGTCTCCTAATTTGAGGAAGGACATCCTTGTGATTGAGGCAGTGCAGCGTAGGTTCACGGGATTGATCCCTGGGATGGCGGGATTGTCATAGGAGGAAAGATTGAAAAGACTAGGCTAGTTTTGGTCTCCTAATTTGAGGAAGGACATCCTTGTGATTGAGGCAGTGCAGCGTAATTCACGGGATTGATCCCTGGGATGGCGGGATTGTCATATGAGGAAAGATTGAAAAGACTAGGCTAGCTTTGGTCTCCTAATTTGAGGAAGGACATCCTTGTGATTGAGGCAGTGCAGCGTAGGTTCACCAGATTGATCCCTTGGATGGCAGGACTGTCATATGAGAAAAGATTGAAAAGACTAGGCTTGTATTCACTGGAGTTTAGAAGGATGAGGGAGGGGGGATCTTATAGAAACATATAAAATAATAAAAGGACTGGACAAGCTAGATGCAGGGAAAATGTTCCCAATGTTGGGCGAGTCCAGAACCAGGAGCCACACAGTCTTAGAATAAAGTGGAGGCCATTTAAGACTGAGGTGAGAAAAAACATTTTCACCCAGAGAGTTGTGAATTTGTGGAATTCCATGCCACAGAGGGCAGTGGAGGCCAAATCACTGGATGGATTTAAAAGAGAGTTAGATAGAGCTCTTGGGGCTAGTGGAATCAAGGGATATGGGGAGAAGGCAGGCACGGGTTATTGATTGGGGATGATCAGCCATGATCACAATGAATAGCGGTACTGGCTCGGAGGGCCGAATGGCCTCCTCCTGCACCTATTTTCTCTTATATGCTGAGAGAATGGAGCGGCTGGGCTTGTACACTCTGGAGTTTAGAATTTTGAGAGGGAATTTTATTGAAACATATAAGATTATTAAGGGTTTGGACACGCTAGAGGCAGGAAACATGTTCCCGATGTTGGGGGAGTCCAGAACCAGGGGCCACACACACAGTTTAAGAATACGGGGTAAGCCATTTAGAACGGAGACGAGGAAACACTTTTTCTCACAGAGAGTGGTGAGTCTGTGGAATTCTCTGCCTCAGAGGGCGGTGGAGGCCGGTTCTCTGGATGCTTTCAAGAGAGAGGCTCTTAAAGATAGCGGAGTCAGGGGATATGGGGAGAAAAGGCAGGAACGGGCTACTGATGGTGGATGATCAGCCATGATCACATTGAATGGCGGTGCTGGCTCCAAGGGCCGAATGGCCTCCTCCTGCACCTGTTGTCTATTGCCATCCTTCTAAACTCCAGTGAATACAAGCCTAGTCTTTTCAATCTTTCCTCATATGACAGTCCCGCCATCCCAGGGATCAATCTCGCGAACCTACGCTGCACTGCCTCGATCACAAGTTTCCGATGGGGATCTACCACAGCAGCAGCGCGGGCACCGTTCGGGTCACACTGGGCGTGGGGGTGAGGGGCAGAGGGCACTGCCAGGGGTTACCTTGTGTCCGCGGGTCGTCCAGCTGCAGAGCGCGTGGGTCGTCCAGCTCCAGAAGCTGCGGCTCGTAGTTCAGGTCCTGGACTTTCAGCAAACTCCGGTCAATCTCCTCCCTCAGGTCCTGCCATGGACACAGAGAGACGTCAGGGGATAGAAACATAGACAATAGGCGCAGGAGTAGGCCAGTTGCCATTACGACACGTGATCTTACGCAGACACAATAGAACGGATCCTCCCGTCGTTGTTTATTGAAGCAGCCGTACAAACAAAGAGATGAACGTACCAGCTTTTCCTTACAGCCCTGTCCCACGGTGCGAGTTCATTCAAGAGCTCTCCGGAGTTTAAAAAAAATCAAACTCGTGGTAAGCACGGAGAATTAACGGAGCGGGTACGCCTCTTAGCGGCTCGTAACGTTAACGGCAGGTACTCGGGAAGACTCGCTAACGGCAGGTAAGCTCTGGAAGACTCGGGAACATTTTTCAACATGTCGAAAATTGTCCAACGAGAGCCCCGAGTACCGACGAGCGGCCATTACCGTAAATCTCCGAGTTCGAATCAGGGCAAACACGGGGGAACTCTTGGAATGAACTCGCACCATGGGACAGGGCTATTATTGTGCACGCATGCTGCTCTGTCATACTCTTGTACACTCTGGAGTTTTAGAAGGATGAGAGGGTTCTTATTGAAACATAAAAGATCATTAAGGGTTTGGACACGTTAGAGGCAGGAAACATGTTCCCGATGTTTGGGGGAGTCCAGAACCAGGGGCCACAGTTTAAGAATAAGGAGAAAGCCATTTAGAACGGAGACGAGGAAACACCTTTTCCACACAAAGAGTGATGAGTGTGGAATTCTCTGCCTCAGAGGGCGGTGGAGGCCGGTTCTCTAGATACTTTCAAGAGAGAGCTAGATAGGGCTCTTAAAGATAGCGGAGTCAGGGGATATGGGGAGAAAAGGCAGGAACGGGGTACTGATTGGGGATGATCAGCCGCGATCACATTTGAATGGCGGTGCTGGCTCGAAGGGCCGAATGGCCTACTCCTGCACCTATTGTCTATTATCTATTGTCACCGTTCCCGTCGGAAACCGGCATCACCGCGTTACTAACGTTTTCAACGGGGGGTGATGAATGAATGAAGCTAGCCTAAACGTGAATGGCTCCAATAACATAAACATGAACGGCTTCCGACACCGACCTTGGGCGCGTTGTGGCCAATGGGGACGTGCGGTCCCCTCCGAGATTTCATGGCGAACCTCATGATCTGCCGCTTGACGAAGATGAAGAGGAGGACAAATATCTGCGGGGGGAAAACGAGACAAGCGAACGGTGACCCCACATATATATATATATATATTATCAACGATATAGTATAGACAATATATATTAACCATTCAGACGAGGGAAATCAATGTAACATCTCCAGCTTTGCGCATGACACATAGAAACGTAGAAATTAGATGCAGGAGTAGGCCATTTGGCCCTTCGAGCCAGCACCGCCATTCAATTTGATCACGGCTGATCAAATTAGTAACCCCGTTCCTGCCTTCTCCCCATTTCCCTTGATTCCGTTAGCTAAATCTAACTCTCACTTGAAAACGTCCAGTGAACCGGCCTCCACTGCCTTCTGAGGCAGAGACGTCCACAGATTCACAACTCTCTGGGTGGAGATGGGATGGGATGGGATGACTAATCATAACATCATGCGATGAGCAGAACTAGGTCATTCGATCCACTCCGCCATTCAATCTATCACTCCCATTCTGCTGCCTGTTCCCGATCCCATAGACAATAGGTGCAGGAGGAGGCCATTCGGCCCTTCCAGCCAGCACCGCCATTCATTGTGATCACGGCTGATCGTCCCCAATCAATAACCCGTGCCTGCCTTCTCCCCATATCCCTTGACTCCACTAGCCCCTAGAGCTCTATCTAACTATCTCTTAAATCCATCCAGTGATTTGGCCTCCACTGCCCTCTGTGGCAGGGAATTCCACAAATTCACAACTCTCTGGGTAAAAAGGTTTTTTCTCACCTCAGTTTTAAATGGCCTCCCCTTTATTCTAAGACTGTGTGGCCCCTGGTTCTGGACTCGCCCAACGTTGGGAACATTTTTCCTGCATCTAGCTTGTCCAGTCCTTTTATAATTTTATATGTTTCTATAAGATCCCCCCTCATCCTTCTAAACGCCAGTGAATACAAGCCTAGTCTTCTCAATCTTTCCTCATATGACAGTCCCGCCATCCCAGGGATCAATCTGGTGAACCTACGCTGCACTGCCTCAATCTCAAGGATGTCCTTCCTCAAATTAGGAGACCAAAACTGTACACAATACTCCAGATGTGGTCTCACCAGGGCCCTATACAACTGCAGAAGAACCTCTTTACTCCTGTACTGAAATCCTCTATTTGTTATGAAGGCCAACATCCCATTAGCTTTCTTCACTGCCTGCTGTACCTGCACGCCAACTTTCAGTGACTGGCGTACAAGGACGCCCAGGTCTCGCTGTACCTCCCCCTTACCTAACCTAACCCCATTGAGATAATAATCTGCCCCCTTGTTTTTGCCACTCAATATGATCACGGCTGATCAAATCAGTACCCTGTTCCTGCTTTCTCCCCATATCCCTTGATTCAGTTAGCCCCAAGAGCTAAATCTAACTCTCTCTTGAAAACATTCCAGTCAATTGGCCTCCGCCCCATTCCTTTTCTCCAGAGGCGCAGCCTGACCCGCTGAGTTACTCCACCATTTTGTGTCTATCTTCAGTCTAAATCAGCATCTGCAATTCCTTCCTTCACAGGTCAAGAATCAAGCTTGTTTTAGTTGAGTGTGGGAAGGAACTGCAGATGCTGGTTTATACCCGTAAACAGACACAAAAGGGATCAGTCTGAAGAAGGGTCCTGCTCCAGACGTCACCATTCCTTTTCTCCAGCGACAGACAATAGACAATAGGGGCAGGAGTAGGCCATTCGGCCCTTCGAGCCAGATCAAACCCTTAACAATCCAACATTTTTAATTGTGTTGTGTTCTTTTAAAGTGTATGGCTGCATGGTAACTCAAATATGCATGGTGCACGTGACAATAAATGTGAATCTGAATCTGAATCTGTCAAATAAAGATAACTAGAGTTGACCAGGACATAACTAGCAATAACTAACACTTATCTTACAGACATCCCATACTTGTCAAATGAGGATAACTAAAGTTGACTAGGGGAGGATAACCAGCAATAACAAACCAAATATCTTACACATATATACCAGTGGTTTAGGCCCCGGGGGGAGGGGTCACACTAACTAGCAATAAACAGCGGTAACTAGCAGCCCCCAGCGTAGCAGCCCCCCAATGGTAAACTAGCAGCCCCCCAATGGTAACTAGCAGCCCCCCCAATGGTAACTAGGTAACTAGCAGCCCCCAATGGTAACTAGCAGCCCCCCCAGTGGTAACTAGCAGCCCCCCCCAGTGCTAACTAGCAGCCCCCCCAATGGTAACTAGCAGCCCCCTCAGTGGTAACTAGTAGCCCTCCAGCGTTAACTAGCAGCCCCCCAGTGGTAACTAGCAGCCCCCCGCAGTAACTAGCAGCCCCCTCCAGTGGTAACTAGCAGCCCCCCCCAAATGGTAACTACAGCCCCCTCCGTGGTAACTAGCAGCCCCCCCAATGGTAACTAGCCCCCCCCAGTGGTAACTAGCAGCCCCCAGCGGTAACTAGCAGCCCCCCAGTGGTAACTAGCAGCCCCCCCAGTGGTAACTAGCAGCCCCCCCCCCATTGGTAACTAGCAGCCCCCTGTGGTAACTAGCAGCCCCTAGTGGTAACTAGCAGCCCCCCCCAATGGTAACTAGCAGCCCCCCCAATGGTAACTAGCAGCCCCCCCAATGGTAACTAGCAGCCCCCCCCAATGGTAAACTAGCAGCCCCCCAATGGTAACTAGCAGCCCCCAATGGTAACTAGCAGCCCCCCCCCCCATGGTAACTAGCAGCCCCCCCCAATGGTAACTAGCAGCCCCCCCAAATGGTAACTAGCAGCCCCCCCCCAATGGTAACTAGCAGCCCCCAATGGAACCAGCCCCCCATGGTAACTAGCAGCCCCCCCAATGGTAACTAGCCCCCCCCAATGGTAACTAGAAGCCCCCCCCTAATGGTAACTAGAAGCCCCCCCATGGTGGTAACTAGCAGCCCCCCAGTGGTAAGCTAGCAGCCCCCCCCAATGGTAACTAGCAGCCCCCCCATGGTGGTAACTAGCAGCCCCCCCCCTAATGGTAACTAGAAGCCCCCCCATGGTGGTAACTAGCAGCCCCCAGTGGTAACTAGCAGCCCCTCTAGAGGTAACTAGCACCCCCCAGTGGTAACTAGCAGCCCCCCCCCTAATGGTAACTAGAAGCCCCCCCATGGTGGTAACTAGCAGCACCCCCCCCCAGTGGTGACTAGCAGCCCCTCTAGAGGTAACTAGCAGCCCCTCAGCAGTAACTAGCAGTAACTAGGGGTAACCAGACTCACCAGGCTGCCGTAGGCCATAACCAGCACCACGTTGACCCCAGACAGGCTCTTGGCGCTCTCCATGGCGGGACCGCGATATAAAGTGCCGGACTGTCCGCTCCGGCCCCCAGTCCGGCCTCTGGAACAACAATCAGGAGCTGCCCGAAGCCCTGGGAGCCCGAAGCCTGAACCCGCTCGGTCCCCTGACGCCTGACGCCCGACGCCCCCCCCCCCCCCCTCGGTCCTCCGAAACCCCTCGGTCCTCCGAAACCCCGAAGCCCTTGACGACCCGACCCGGCCCGAGCTTCGGGAAACGATCGGAGGCCCGAAGCCGGACCGATGACGTCAACGCGTAAGGCTCCCCCTCCCCCCCCCCCTTCCGAAGCCCCGGGCCGGTTGACGTCAACACGCAGCTCCCCCCGAAACCGATCCCCGCCTCCACCTCGACCCCGCGGCCCGGCTTCGGGAACCAATCAGGAAACACCCTCGATCTCTCCTCGGAGCCCGAACCCGATGACGTCGCCGGATCCGAGTCCCCGAGCCCCGAGTCCCCGATGACGTCGCCGGACCCGAGTCCCCGAACCCGATGACGTCGCCGGACCCGAGTCCCCGAGTCCCCGAGTCCCCGAGTCCCCGATGACGTAGCCGGACCCGAGTCTCCGAGTCCCCGAACCCGATGACGTCGCCGGACCCGAGTCCCCGAGTCCCCGAGTCCCCGATGACGTCGCCGGACCCGAGTCCCCGAACCCGATGACGTCGCCGGACCCGAGTCCCCGAGTCCCCGAGCCCGATGACGTCGCCGGACCCGAGTCCCCGAACCCGATGACGTCGCCGGACCCGAGTCCACTCGGAAACAGCTCGGCAATCTCCGTAGCAGCAACTTTTATCTTTCTTTCTCTCTCGTTCATATTTTTTCATCTCTCTCCTCTCTCTCTTTCCTCTCTCTCTTTCCTCTCTCTCTCTCTCCTCGCATTAATATGTGTTTTTTCTCTCTTCTCTCTCACACCCCCCTCCCCCTCCTCTCTCTCTCTCTCTCTGCCTTGGCTTCTCCAAAATATTCCAAATGGAATTTAAACTGGAGGGAGGACTGAAGCCAGAAAGGGGTTTTGGGGAGAACGTTTTTGCCTCTCTCTCTCTCTCTCTCTCTCTGTGTCTCTCTTCTCTCCCCTCTCTCCTCCCCCCTCTCCTCTCTCTCACACTCATCCCCTCTCTCTCCCGCTTTCTCACTCTCTCTCTCTCTCTCCCCACTCTTCTCTCTCCTTTCTCTCTCCTCCCCCTTCTCCTCTCTCTCACCTTTCTCCTCCCTCTCTCTCCCTCTTTCTCTCTCTTCTCTCCCCCCTCTCTCTCTCTCCCCTCTCTCTTCTTCCTCCCTCTCTCTCCCCCTCCCTTCTCTCTCCCTCTCTCACTATCTCCCACCTCTCTCCCCCCCCTCTTGCTCTCCCACTCTCCCTCTCCTTCTCTCTCTCCACTCTCTGCTCCCCCCCTCTCTCTCTCTCTTTCTCCCCTCTCTGCTCCTCCCTCTCTCTACCCACTCTCTCTCTCCTTTCTCCTCCCCTCACTATCCCCCCTTCTTTCTATCTCTCCCTCTCTCTCTCCCCTCTCTCTCTCTCTATCTCCCTCTCTCTCCCCCCTCTTTCTCTTCCTCTCCTCCCCCATCCTTCTTTCTCCCTCTCTCTCTCTCCACCTCTCTCTCTCACCTCTCCCCTCTCTGCTCCCCCCCTCTCCCTCCCCACTCTCCTCTCCCTTTCTCCTCCCTCACTCTCTCCCCCCCTTTCTCTCTCTCTCCCCCCCACTCTGCTCCTCCCCCTCTCTCTCCCCCACTCTCTCTCCTTTCTCCTCCCCCTCACTATCTCTCCCCCTCTTTCTCTCTCTCTCTCCCCCTCTCTCCCCCCTCTCTCTCTCCTCTCCCCTCTCTCTCTCCCCCTCCCCCTCACTCTCTCCCTCTCTCTTCTTTCTCCCCCCTCTCTCTCTCACCCTCCTCCTCTCTCTCACCCTCTCTCTCTCTATCTCCCTCTCCCCTCTCTCTCTCCCCCTCTCTCTCTCTCCCTCTCTCTCCCATCCTTCTTTTCTCTCTCTCTCTCTCTCTCTCTCACCCTCTCCCCTCTCTCTCTCTCCCCCTTTCTCTCCTTCTTTCCCTCCCCTCTCTCATCTCTATCTCCACCTCACTCTCTCCCTATTCGCTCCCTTCTTTCTCCCCTCTCCGCTCTCCCCCCTCTCTGCCCCTCTCTCTCTCCCTTTCTCCCCTCTCCGCACCCCCCTCTCTCCCCCCTCTCTCTCTCCCCTTCTCTCTCTCACCCCCTCTCTCCCTTCTTTCTCCCCTCTCTCTATCCTCTCTCTCCCCCTCTCTTTCTCACCCCCTCTCTCTTTCCCTTCTTTCTCTGCTCTCCCCCTCTCTCTCTCTCTCTCCCTCTCTCTCCTCCTCTCTATCTCCCCTCTCTCCTCTTTCCCCTCACTAATATTCTTTCTCTCTCCCCTCTCCTCCCTCTCTCGTTAAATAAAACATCCAGAATTATTTTCTCTTCAATTACAAGATTTTAATTTGTCGCCCTGAAATCGAGAGTTTCAGGAATCTTTATCCTCGGAGCCGGAACCCGAGCCCCCACAGAAACACTTGACAAAGAGTAGTAAACACTGCCCAGTCCATCATCGGCTCTGACCTCCCCACCATCGAGGGGATCTATCGCAGTCGCTGCCTCAAAAAGGCTGGCAGCATCATCAAGGACCCACACCACCCTGGCCACACACTCATCTCCCCGCTGCCTTCAGGTAGAAGGTACAGGAGCCTGAAGACTGCAACGACCAGGTTCAGGAATAGCTACTCCCCCACAGCCATCAGGCTATTAAACTCGGTTTGGACAAAACTCTGAACATTAATAGCCCATTATCTGTTTATTTGCACTTAATCAGTTTATTTATTCATGTGTGTATATATTTATGGACACACTGATCTGTTCTGTAGTCAATGCCTACTATGTTCTGGTGTGCTGAATGCAAAGCAGGAATTTCATTGTCCTTTCAATAAACTCTTTTGAATCTCTTGAATCTTGAATCTAGAAGCAACTTTTCTCTTTCTTCTCTCTCGTTAGATCTTCTCTCTTCTCCGTCTCTCCTCTCCCCTCTCCCCTCCCTCCTCTTTAATATTTTTTTTCTCTCTCCTCTCCCTCTCTTTCTCTCTCGTTAAATACAACGTCCCGAATTATCTCCCCCTCGATGACAAGATTTTGAGTTTCGGCAATCTCCGCCGCTCCGTGTTCCCGAAGTCGTTCGGGAACGACTTGGCCGTTTCCCTAGAAGCAATTATCCCCTCTCTCCCTCTCTCTCGTTGAATAAAACGAGCAGAATTATCTCCTCTTCGAATACAAGAGTTTAATTTGCTTCCCTGTCGTTGAGGGAAAATTGGGAGCTTCAGGAATATTCGCTCAGCGATAATCGGAAGCAGCCAGCAGACCACAGTTTACATTTTGGTTTAGTGGCATGTGTACTGAGGTACAGTGAAAAGCTTTGGTTGCCTGCTATGCAGTCAGCAGAAAAAACAATACGTGACTACAATCGAGCCGTCCACAGTGTATAGACACAGGATAAGTTCAAGTTCAAGTGAGTTTATGGTCATGTGTCCCTGATAGGACAATAAAATTCCTGCTTTGATTCAGCACCACAGAACATAGCAGGCATTGACTACAGAACAGATCAGTGTGTCCATATACCATTACATACGTAAATACACACATGAATAAATAAACTGATAAAGTGCAAATAACAGATAAAGGGCTATTAATGTTCAGAGTTTTGTCCGAGCCAGGTTTAATAGCCTGATGGCTGTGGGGAAGTAGCTATTCCTGAACCTGGTCGTTGCAGTCTTCGGGCTCCTGTACCTTCTACCTTTTGAAAAGGATTTGAGTACAGGAGCAGGGAGGTTCTACTTCAGTTGTACAGGGTCTTGGTGAGACCACACCTGGAGTATTGCGTACAGTTTTGGTCTCCAAATCTGAGGAAGGACATTATTGCCATAGAGGGAGTGCAGAGAAGGTTCACCAGACTGATTCCTGGGATGTCAGGACTGTCTTATGAAGAAAGACTGGATAGACTCGGTTTATACTCTCTGGAAATTTAGGAGATTGAGAGGGGATCTTATAGAAACTTACAAAATTCTTAAGGGGTTGGACAGGCTAGATGCAGGAAGATTGTTCCCGATGTTGGGGAAGTCCAGGACAAGGGGTCACAGCTTAAGAATAAGGGGGAAATCCTTTAAGACCGAGATGAGAAAGACTTTTTTCACACAGAGTGGTGAGTCTCTGGAACTCTCTGCCACAGAGGGTAGTTGAGGCCAGTTCATTGGCTATATTTAAGAGTGAGTTGGATGTGGCCCTTGTGGCTAAGGGGATCAGAGGGTATGGAGAGAAGGCAGGTACGGGATACTGAGTTGGATGATCAGCCATGATCATATTGAATGGCGGTGCAGGCTCGAAGGGCTGAATGGCCTACTCCTGCACCTAATTTCTATGTTTCTATGTTTCTATGTTTCTATGTTTACCTGAAGGCAGCGGGGAGACGAGTGTGTAGTCAGGGTGGTGTGGGTCCTTGATGATTCTGCCAGCCTTTTTGAGGCAGCGACTGCGATAGATCCCCTCGATGGAAGGGAGGTCAGAGCCGATGATGGACTGGGCAGCGGACTGGGAATAACATTTAGTGCCAGATAAAACCAGCAAAGTCCGATCAAGCCCAAGGGTCCCCAATGAGGTAGATAGGAAATAGATAGATGGGAAGGGAATGGAGGGGTATGGTCTGAGTGCAGGTAGATGGGACTAGGGGAAAACAAATGGTCGGCACGGACTGGAAGGGCCGAGAGGGCCTGTTTCCGTGCTGTAATTGTTATATGGTTATATGGTTATGGTAGTTCAACACCGCTCTCCGGTTGTAGTAGGATGGTTCAGTTGCCTGATAACACTTGTTGAGCAGGGGCGGAGCTGCGGGCTAACAAGGAGACACGAATGAGAGCCTCATCTGTGATGGGAGAGGGTAGAACCCCCGTTCCCAAAAGAACGAGGACATTTTTGGTATGGTAAGGAACTAGGGTCGGCAACTGTCCCGTATTAGCCGGGACTACCCGTATTTTGAGCTAAATTGGTTTGTCCCGTACGGGACCGCCCTTGTCCCGTGTTTGACCGCTGCTACTCGGGTCGAGGGGGCTGTCGGGTCGGACCCCGCCTCGCCCGTCCCCGGCGTAGTGCAGCCCGTGGAGTGCAGCAGCAGCAGCAGCGCCTCGCCCGTGGCCACGTCGGTCGGTCGGCAGCCCGGCCAGCTGTCAGTCCGACCTCCGGACCTTCGCTGACCGCCCGACACCACCACCGCCCCCCCTCCTTCTCACGGCCGACCGTCAGTCCGTGAGTTGGACGGGGCGCCGGACTTTGCGCGCGGCCCCCCTCGGGGGCCAAAACTCCTCAGCTCGCCCCGCTAGCAGGGCTTTGTGTGCAGTCCGGCACCCGGGCCCGACTCATCATCCACCCAGCCACGGCCCAGAGTCGGTCAACGGATTGCCGTCGGGGGAATTCATCCCGTATTTTGACCTCTTGTCCCTTATTTGGGAGTGTGAAGTGGGCGCATGTGCGCATGTGCGGGGTTCTTCTAGAGTGTGCGCATGCGTAGGACATTCCCGGGGTGTGCGCGTGTGCAAAGTATTTCGGGCGGGAAAGGCCTGCGGAATCAGCCATGTTTGCCAGACGTTTCTGAGTAATGTATTAAAGAAATAAGTTGCTTAAAGCTTAAATAAAGTTAAGTAAATTACAAGTAGTGAAAGTTTAATTTACCTCCCAACAATTTAAGCGACTTATCTTACAAGTCAAACAGTCCGACTTGGGATGGAGAAACTATTGAAACCCCAACGCTTGGATCTGGATCCCAACTCACCTGCTGCTGCAAAGAATTGGAAGCACTGGCTTCGTTTACTAAATAACTTCTTTGAGGAGTGTGGCAACGATGCACCAGACAGGCTTAAGACATTAATAAGCTTCGTCTCTTCTGATGTATACGAGTACATACGAGGAATGTCCAACTTATGATTCTGCTACTGATGTACTAAGCAGACTCTTCGTTAAGACACCCAACGTGATATTCGCTCGACACCTCCTTGCCACTCGGAAACAAAAACCTGGTGAGTCACTTGATGAATTTTTACAAGAACTTCAAAGACTTAGCAAAGACTGTGCCTTCAAAGCAGTTACGGCTGATCAATATCGACAGGAATTCATTCGAGACTCTTTTATCAATGGTTTGGCATCGCCTTTAATACGACAGAGACTATTAGAACACAAAACCTTGGATTTACAGTCAGCTTACAATCAAGCTTACTCTTTCGACTTGGCTCAGAAAAATTCAGATGCTTATGGCTCATCTAATGTGTATTCTGCTGCAACTACTACTAACGAATTCTCACCCAAGTACGAATATGGAGAAAACCGAAACAGTTTCTACGGATAAAGGGGCCCTTGCTGCTGCATATAATTATTCAAAAAGCTTCTTGCGGGGGCAATATTCATCAGAGAGAGATATGCCCTGCTCGAGAGGCAACTTGTAATAGTTGTGGCAAGAAGGGACATTATTCTAGAGTATGCAAGTCCAAAGCAACTGCTGCTGCCATGTAGACGCCTTCTTTATGTGCAATTACAGATGCATTTCCTCAGAGCTTGTCTCATGTAGCTACAATGGTACCCATTAATGGCCATACACTTAATGTATTACTTGACTCTGGTAGTTCAGAAAGTTTTACAAGTGAACAAGTTGGGTCTCGTCTAAAACTAACCATAATTCCTTCAAATAAGGAAATCTCGATGGCTCTGACAACTCTCAACACTCACATTATAGGATCTTGTATTGTAGACTTTATTCTGAACAAAACTAGCTATAAATCTGTATGTCTAGGTATTTTGAAACATTTGTGCAGCGATATAATTCGAGGTCAGGATTTCCAGAAACTGCACAGGTCACTTCAAATAATGTATGAAGGATCTACAGTGACTTGCAAAAGTATTCATACCTCTTGAACTTTTCCACGTTTTGTCACGTTACAACCACAAACGTAAATGTATTTTATTGGGATTTTATGTGATAGACCAACACAAAGTGGCGCATAATTGTGAAGTGGAAGGAAAATGATACATGGTTTTCAAATCTTTTTACAAATAAAAAAAACTGAAAAGTGTGGCGTGCAAAAGTATTCAGCCCCCTTTACTCTGATACCCCTAAATAAAATCCAGTGCAACCAATTGCCTTCAGAAGTCACCTAATTAGTAAATAGAGTCCACTTGTGTGTAATCTAATCTCAGTATAAATACAGCTGTTCTGTGAAGGCCTCAGAGGTTTGTTAGAGAACATTAGTGAACAAACAGCATCATGAAGCCCAAGGAACACACCAGACAGGTCAGGGATGAAGTTGTGGAGAGGTTTTAAAGCAGGGTTAGGTTATAAAGAAATATCCCAAGCTTTGAACATCTCACGGAGCACTGTTCAATCCATCATCCGAAAATGGAAAGAGTATGGCACAACTGCAAACCTACCAAGACATGGCCATCCACCTAAACTGACAGGCCGGGCAAGGAGAGCATTGATCAGAGAAGCAGCCAAGAGGCCCATGGTAACTCTGGAGGAGCTGCAGAGATCCACAGCTCAGGTGGGAGAATCTGTCCACAGGACAACTATTAGTCGTGCACTCCACAAATCGGGCCTTTATGGAAGAGTGGCAAGAGGAAAGCCATTGTTGAAACAAAGCCATAAGAAGTCTCATTTGCAGTTTGCCACAAGCCATGTGGGGGACACAGCAAACATGTGGAGGAAGGTGCTCTGGTCTGATGAGACCAACATTGAAGTTTTTGGCATAAATGCAAAACGCTATGTGCGGCGGAAATCTAACACTGCACATCACCCTGAACACACCATCCCCACTGTGAAACATGGTGGTGGCAGCATCATGCTGTGGGGATGCTTTTCTTCAGCAGGGACAGGGAAGCTGATCAGAGTTGATGGGAAGATGGATGGATCCAAATACAGGGCAATCTTGGAAGAAAACCTGTTAGAGTCTGCAAAAGACTTGAGACTGGGGCGGAGGTTCACCTTCCAGCAGGACAACGACCCTAAACATACAGCCAGAGCTACAGTGGAATGGTTTAGATCAAAGCATATTCATGTGTTAGAATGGCCCAGTCAAAGTCCAGACCTCAATCCAATTGAGAATCTCTGGCAAGACTTGAAAATTGCTGTTCACAGACGCTCTCCATCCAATCCGACTGAGCTTGAGCTATTTTGCAAAGAAGAATGGCAAAAATTTCAGTCTCTAGATGTGCAAAGCGGGTAGAGACATACCCCAAAAGACTTGCAGCTGTAATTGCAGCGAAAGGTGGTTCTACAAAGTATTGACTCAGGGGGGCTGAATACTTTTGCATGCCACACTTTTCAGTTTTTTATTTGTAATAAAATTTGGAAACCATGTATCATTTTCCTTCAACTTCACAATAATGCATGACTTTGTGTTGGTCTATCACATAAAATCCCAATAAAATACATTTACGTTTGTGGTTGTAACGTGACAAAATGTGGAAAAGTTCAAGGGGTATGAAAACTTTTGCAAGCCACTGTATGCCTGACCTTGTATTGTCAAAGCCACCAGTATTATGTGGCGTTTCTGCTGCATCTGTTGAATGTCCTTCATTATTCACTCATTTATCCTCCAAGTGCAAGCCAATTGCTACAAAATCAAGACACTTTAGTAAAGATGATAGGAACTTTATCAACACAGAAGTAACTAATCTTTTACGAGAAGGTATCATAGAACCCAGCTCTTCCCCTTGGAGGGCACAAGTTGTCGTGGTTAAGGACCCCTCGGAGAGACATAGGAAAAGCCTCTGCATTGATTACTCTCAAACTATAAACCAGTTCATGGACCTTGATGCATATCCACTACCTCGAATAGAAGAGATTATCAATACATTAGCTAAGTATGATATTCTTGCCAGCTTTTGACTTAAAAAGTGCTTACTACCAAATTCCTTTGAAGGAATCAGAGAAGAAATACATTGCGTTTGAAGCAAATAGAAACATAGAAACATAGAAACATAGAAATTAGGTGCAGGAGTAGGCCATTCAGCCCTTCGAGCCTGCACCGCCATTCAATATGATCATGGCTGATCATCCAACTCAGTATCCCATACCTGCCTTCTCTCCATACCCTCTGATCCCTTTAGCCACAAGGGCCACATCCAACTCACTCCTTAAATATAGCCAATGAACTGGCCTCAACTACCCTCTGTGGCAGAGAGTTCCAGAGACTCACCACTCTCTGTGTGAAAAAAGTCTTTCTCATCTCGGTCTTAAAGGATTTCCCCTTATCCTTAAGCTGTGACCCCTTGTCCTGGACTTCCCCAACATCGGGAACAATCTTCCTGCATCTAGCCTGTCCAACCCCTTAAGAATTTTGTAAGTTTCTATAAGATCCCCTCTCAATCTCCTAAATTCCAGAGAGTATAAACCGAGTCTATCCAGTCTTTCTTCATAAGACAGTCCTGACATCCCAGGGAATCAGTTGGTGAACCTTCTCTGTACTCCCTCTATGGCAATAATGTCCTTCCTCAGATTTGGAGACCAAAAACTGTACGCAATACTCCAGGTGTGGTCTCACCAAGACCCTGTACTGCAGTAGAACCTCCCTGCTCCTGTACTCAAATCCTTTTGCTATGAAGCTAACATACCATTCGCTTTCTTCATGCCTGTGCACCTGCATGCCTATTTCAATGACTGGTGTACCATGACACCCAGGTCCGCTGCATCTCCCCTTTTCCTAATCGGCCACCATTTAAATAATAGTCTGCTTTCCTGTTTTTGCCACCAAAGTGGATAAACCTCAATTTATATTATACTGTGCCAAACATTTGCCCACTCACCCAGCCTATCCAAGTCACCTTGCAGTCTCCTAGCATCCTCCTCACAGATAACACTGCCCCCCAGCTTAGTGTCATCCGCAAACTTGGAGATATTGCCTTCAATTCCCTCATCCAGATCATTAATATATATTGTAAATAGCTGGGGTCCCAGCACTGAGATAATAAATGGGAAACATAAATGGGAAATATATCACTACTGCAGAGGGTACACAAAAAGCTGGAGAAACTCAGCGGGTGCAGCAGCATCTAAGGAGCGAAGGAGATAGGCGACGTTTCGGGTCGAGACCCTTCTTCACTACTGCAGAGTTCCTTTTGGTGTAACTAATGGCGTGGCTATTTTTCAGAGAGAGATGGACAAACTTGTTGAACAGGAAAACCTTAAAGATACTTTCCCTTATCTCGATAATATAACTATTGCAGGAACAGACCAAGCTGAACATGTTTTTTATGAAAATGTACAACGGTTTTTAGATGTTGTTCATTTTAAAAAAACATTTAATTTATGAGGCTAAGTCAATAACATCAGTGTCATCAATTAATATTCTTGGTTATTGGGTTGGAAATGATATAATCAATGAGATGAGAAAGACTTTTTTCACACAGAGAGTGGTGAGTCTCTGGAACTCTCTGCCACAGAGGGTAGTTGAGGCCAGTTCATTGGCTATATTTAAGAGTGAGTTGGATGTGGCCCTTGTGGCTAAGGGGATCAGAGGGTATGGAGAGAAGGCAGGTACGGGATACTGAGTTGGATGATCAGCCATGATCATATTGAATGGCGGTGCAGGCTCGAAGGGCTGAATGGCCTGCTCCTGCACCTAATTTCTATGTTTCTATGTTTCTATCAAGCCTGATCCAGAGAGACTCTGCCCACTCCAAGAGATACCTGTTCCAGTTTCATTAAACTCTCTACGCAGGGTCCTTGGGATGTTTGCATATTATGCAAAATGGATACCAAATTTTTCCGACAAAATTCAGCCTTTGATTAGAGCCAAATCTTTCCCCCTTGACTCGACAGCAATTGGTGCTTTTACTTCTTTAAAGAAACAATTGGAATCTGCGACATTACACGCCATTGGCGAGGATCTCCCCTTTGTTGTTGAATGTGATGCCTCTGGTTTAGCAGTATCAGCAACATTAAATCAAGGAGGACGGCCAGTGGCTTTCACGTCTCGTACTCTCCAAGGTGGTGGATCGCACTACCCACCTGTCGAAAAGGAAGCTACAGCAATTATTGAAGCAGTGAGAAAATGGAGCCATTTCCTTGCTCGCCAGCAACTTTGAGAACAGATCAGCGTTCAGTAGCTTTTTATGTGGATAATCGAAAACGAACGGAAGATTAAGAACAGTAAAATTCATGAGTGGAGGATTGAATTATCGGCATATAGTTATTCAATTGAGTACCGCCCTGGTAAGGATAATGTTGCTCCGGATACATTATCCCGAGCATTTTGTGCCTCTGTTCATTCTTCTGCACTCACTGATCTTCACAATGGGCTATGTCATCTGGAGTCACTCGTTCGTTTATGTTCGTTCCAAAAACTTACCTTTCTCTACAGAAGATGTGAAGATGACGTGTGCTTCATGTAGAAGAATTAAAACCAAGGTTCTTCAGTCCTGAAGAAGGAAGATTGATCAAAGCTACTCAACCTATGGAACGTTGGTATTGACTTCAAGGGGCCTTTACCATCCTCCTCTCGAAAATGTTTATATACTTATTAGTTGACGAATATTCGAGGTTCCATTTGCTTTTCCTTGTCAAATATGTCAGCTGCTATGGTTATCAAATGTTCAGATCAACTGTTTTCTTTCTGTGGATTTCCAAGTTGCTTACATTCTGATAGGGGCACCTCATTCATGTCAAAAGATTTAAAGGACCTTTCATTGCAAGTAAAACAACACCATATCTCATATTGAAATGGTCAGGTTGAAGGTATAACGGAATCATTTGGAAAGCAGTGAAACTGGCTTTAAAGTCAAATGACATACCAGATCAGCATTGGGAATGTGTTCTACCAGATGCATTACACTCCGTCAGATCTCTACTGTCAACGGCTGCCAATACTACTCCACACGAGCGGTTCTTTAACTTCAAATGGCGTTCTTCTAGTGGTACTTCTCTGCCATCATGGTTGACTAGCCCAGGGACCGTGTTGCTTCATCGTTATGTCCGATTAAAATAAGAACGAGCCTTTTGTTGATGGAGTGGAACGGACTGATGTCAACCCTTCTTATGCAGCTATCAAGTATCAGGACGGACGCCAGTCAACTGTCTCACTTCGTGACCTTGCACCATGTCCGTCTTCTCCATCAGCTCCGTCACTTCTTGATGACACTAATCGAGAACTTCCTCCAACACTTCCAGCATCCCCTATGGAAACTTCTATAAGAAATTCTAAAATTGTAAATCTAAATAACAATATGAGTGAAGTTGATGACCAAGCAATATATCTACCAAGCTATTGAAACGTCATTACCCCTGAAGCTCCAGTTCTGCGACGGTCATCAAGATGTATTAAACCTGACCGTCTCAACTTATAAATAGGAGGGAGAATGAAGTGGGGCATGTNCGCATGTGCGGGGTTCTTCTAGAGAGTGCGCATGCGCAGGACATTCCCGGGGTGAGCGCATGTGCGAAGTATTTCGGGCGGGAAAGGCCTGCGGAATCAGCCATGTTTGCCAGACGTTTCTGAGTAATGTATTAAAGAAATGAGTTGCTTAAAGCGTAAATAAAGTTAAGCAAATTACAAGGAGTGAAAGTTTCATTTACCTCGCAACAGAGTGTGAGGAAGTTGGTGACCCTACGTGGAACACCTCACCTTTGGGCGCAGGTGCGGGCGGCGCAGACGGAGGTATCGGGAGCAGGGGAACAGAGTCTTTGCAGGAAGCAGGATGGCAAGGAATGTGGTGGAAATAATTGTTTAAGAAGGAACTGCGGATGCTGGAAAATCGAAGGTAGACATAAAGTGCTGGAGAAACTCAGCGGGTGCAGCAGCATCTAAGGAGCGAAGGAGATAGGCGACGTTTCGGGTCGAGACCCTTCTTCAGACTACCCTCGATTCTCCAGCATCTGCAGTTCCTTCTTTAAATCTTAATTCACAATTTGGCCGAAGATTATTCCATCCTCAGCTCAGTGGACTTTAAAAAAAAAATTAATTTGTAATAATATTTTTATTAAAAGAAATCCATCATAACGGTATAACAACTTTTCAAATACACAACCAACTTATTTCAATGAGTATACGAATGTTACGAATAGTTCTTATAAACTTCTATTTTTTTGAAAGAAGAAAAAGAAAAGAATAGATTTTAATCAATAAGAATAGTGATTAAATAATAATTTTGATTATAAAGAAAGAGAAATAGAAAAGAGAGGAGAAAAAAATATATATATGTATATATTCTTGTTATATGTATTTATTTAAAATAAAGTATTATATAAAAAAAAGAGAGATTATAGTATACATCTTAATAGTAAATAACACAATTTCAAATAGCGATATTCAGATTCAGATTCAGATTCAGATTCCTTTATTGTCATTCAGACCTTTCGGTCTGAACGAAATTTGTTACCTTGCAGTCATAACATGTAATAAATTAAAACAAAACACCCAATAAACACATAATGTAACATCCACCACAGTGAGTTCACCAGGCACCTCCTCACTGTGGTGGAAGGCAAAAGTCTTAAAGTCTTTGTCATTTTCCCCTACTTGTTCCCCCTCTGTACTGAGGCAATCCAGGCCTTCGATGTCATCGTCCACTAGGCCCGAGGCCGAGCCTCCGAAGCCAGTATACATATCAATGGAGACATGTATACAAACCAAAAAGAAAAACAGAGAATTATTTTCATTTGTAATAATATTTTTATTAAAAGAAATCCATCATAACGGTATAACAACTTTTCAAATACACAACCAACTTATTTCAATGAGTATACGAATGTTACGAATAGTTCTTATAAACTTCTATTTTTTTGAAAGAAGAAAAAGAAAAGAATAGATTTTAATCAATAAGAATAGTGATTAAATATTAATTTTGATTATAAAGAAAGAGAAATAGAAAAGAGAGGAGAACAAAAAATATATATGTATATATTCTTGTTATATGTATTTAATTAAAATAAAGTATTATATAAAAAAAAGAGAGATTATAGTATACATCTTAATAGTAAATAACACAATTTCAAATAGCGATATCAATTGGAGACATGTATACAAATCTAAAAGAAAAACAGATAATTATTTCGAAGTAAATACAGTAAGATGGTTCCTAAGTACCTGGTGCATGCAGACATATTACAATCCTTGTCCAACTTCTTATTTTTAATTTAATAATAAAACAGCCAGTATGAAGAACAATGATAGCAAGGAGAAAATAGAAAGTGTGGTAGGAAACGGTGATGGGGCTAGTTCGTGATATAACAAGAAAAGCACGAAAAAATAACTCAAAACCACAGGATGGAGATGATACCTTCATTCACGGTTGGCTCAAGAGTAACGGAGAAACTTGGTAACTCGGAGAGGTTGGAACATCGGACATAGAAGACCACACAATCATAAACTTGAAGCACAAAGACGGGTAGTCAACTCGCACCGTGAGAATTAGCTAGAGAGAAAAAAAAAAGAAGGGAAGAGATTAAGAGAGATATACTTATTTAATATCTTTACGGATTTGTGAAGTTGTGAATACTAAATTGGATCCCGACTCAAAACTAATAATACTTGGAATATCAGAACCAGGGGCGGAAAACCTGGGGCGGGGGGGGGCGAAAGGGACACGTCCCCTCCATGTTTTGAGAGGTGGGGGACATCTCCCCCCCCCCCCAAGTTTTTGTCATCCGGATTTTAAAGTCTCCGCTTTCCGCGAGACAGTGGAGGTGGGACTGCCGATCGAGGGCGCCGATTGGACGAGAGAGACGCCGGTCAGCAGGCAATGGGGACGGGACACGATGTGGGTGAGTGTGCGCGTGCGCACGTGTGGGTGAGTGAGCGCATGCGCGCGCGGCCGGCAAAGATTTGTGTCCCCCATCCCCCGTCCCTTCCATGTTTTTTTTAGTGAGTTCTGCTCTTGATCAGAACAAAGTCTAACACTCACAACGAGCCAAAGAGACTTTCTAGACTACAGTTTAAAAACTGGGAAGAAATTAATATTAACATTTTGGAAAGGCCCCACAATTAAAATGTGGATTATGGAAATGTCGGAGACCCTACACCTGGAAAGAATCAGATTTGTCTTAATGGACAGACAAGACCTTTTTGTTAGAATATGGCCTTCATCCATCGATTATTTGAAAGGGTAGATCGAGTCCAACTGAAACTTGGACTAGGGATTAGATGAAAAGTTATACTTTATAATCTTCGAACCTATCTCCAATGATGTATTATTAGTAAATCATTCCTATTTTTAAAAAATCTTGACATTTATGGGTTTTTTCTTTCTTTCTTACTTTCTATCTATATATATTTTTTAAATTAGCAGAATTAATCCACAATTGATAATATTAATAATGTGTGATTGATACACATGAAATGTTTTTACCATAATATGTATTTGCTTCTAATAAAAATACATTTAAAAAATAATAATAATAATATCTTTACGGATATTAAGTGCCCCCGGCACGTGACATGAGGAGGGAGGGGGAGGGGAGGAGGGGGAGGGGGAGGGATAAGAAGACATAAAGTATATTAAACAGTTATCTCATTTGTTCATATTTTGCAAAGTATAAAACTTCACTGGGGAAGTGGAATCGGTGTAAACTTTGTAAAATGGGGAGTTTTTTGCTAAAGAAAACTTATGTAAATCAAACATTTATTTTATCTTCATATTTTAGAAACCTAGAACTATAGAAAATAGGTGCAGGAGGAGGCCATTCGGCCCTTCGAGCCAGCGCCGCCATTCATTGTGATCATGGCTGATCGTCCCCAATCAATAACCCGTGCCTGCCTTCTCCCCATATCCCTTGACTCCACCAGCCCCTAGAGCTCTATCTAACTCTCTCTTAAATCCATCCAGTGATTTGGCCTCCACTGCCCTCTGTGGCAGGGAATTCCACAAATTCACGACTCTCTGGGTGAAAAAGTTTTTTCTCACCTCACTCTTAAATGGCCTCCCCTTCATTCTAAGACTGTGTGGGCCCTGGTTCTGGACTCGCCCAACATTGGGAACATTTTTCCTGCATCTAGCTTGTCCATTTCTGTTTTATTTCCAAATTAAAAATCACCGTAACTTCTCAGTGGGACAGGCAGCATCTCTGGAGAGAAGCAATGGGTGACGTTCCGTTCGAGTCCATTCTTCAGACTATATTTCATCAGTTTGCCTGTGATTTGCAGTTACCATCCCCTGCCTCACTTGAGGAGGGAACCTTATTTTTTTTTAATCCCACAACCCCAAATGTTTTATTGGGGCAGACGTTGACACCAACAGAGACAACAACCTGGCTGCTCAACCCTCCGGCTCGAGATCTAACTATTCTTTCAGTTTACGTTTCATTCGCAAGAAGAAGAGGACGTTTTGTTTATATGTTTCTTAAAGATATTGAGAATGAAAGTCATTTTATCTCTTTCTTCAGGTGACGTGGCTCTTCTATTTTAGCAAAAGACTCCCCGCTTTCAAAATTGACACCGATTCCGCTTCTCCAGTGAAGTTTTCTACTTTGGAAACTGTACTTTGCGTAGAGTTTTGGTCTCCTAATTTGAGAAAGGACATCCTTGTGATTGAGGCAGTGCAGCGTAGGTTCACCAGATTGATCCCTGGGATGGCGGGACTGTCGTATGAGGAAAGATTGGAAAGACTACGCTAGTTTTGGTCTCCTAATTTGAGGAAGGACATCCTTGTGATTGAGGCAGAGCAGCGTAGGTTCACGAGATTGATCCCTGGGATGGCGGGACTGTCATATGAGGAAAGATTGAAAAGACTAGGCTTGTATTCACTGGAGTTTAGAAGGATGAGGGGGATGATCTTCTAAAACAGAAAATAGAGGAGAGGGGGTGTGACTACAAGGGGCGGGCAAACCTATCATGGAGAAGGGTCCGGAGGGGGGATTGAATGTAAGATTTTGTGTATAAAGGGGGATGATCTCTCTGGCTTCGGTGTGTCTCGAGTTGGAGAGGCACCCGGTCTGCAGACTCGTAAAATAAAGAAATCTCTTGCTTCCAGGATTTAGTCTTTGAGTATTAATTGTGAGCATAAAGGGTATCTCACATCCTTCCTGAAGAAAGGTCCTGAGGCTGTGACCTACTCATTCCTGGGATTGTTCTAGGAAAACTCTCCAGACCCTCTCCAGAGCCAGCACATCCTTCCTCAGATATGGGGTCCAAAATTGCTCAAAATACTCCAAATGCATTTTGGATGATTTAAATATATAACTATATATATATATATAATATATATATATATATATATAGTTTTCATGTTCTTGGTTCTTGGTTCTTGGTTTCTTGGTCCTCCAAAATATTCCAAATGGAATTTAAACTGGAGGTGGTGAAGGGAGGTTTGATATACATATATAAATATATATTTTGATGAATTTCCAATGGTTTAAATATTTATTTATATATATTTAAATATATATATTATATTAATACGATTAATATATTTTTAAGTTTGTTTTGATAGGTTTTATATATCTGAAAGGTTTTTTTTTAAAATATATTTTTATTAGAGGTATGCAATAAATTGGCAAACACATATTATGGTTTAAGTATTTTGTGTACATCAATCATACATTATTAATATTATCAATTGAATCATTCTGCCTCTAATAGTTTTTTTTTATTTTTATAGATTAAGAGTAATAAAAAAAGAGAGAAAAAAGAGAAGAAAAAAAAAAATCATAATGAATGGAATAATTTACTATTAATACTTCATTGGAGATAAGATCAAGGAATAGAGAGTATAACTTTTCATCTGATCCTGAGTCCAATTTTCAGTTAGGTCCCCCTGCCAAACCGATCTACCCTTTTAAGTATATCTGAAAGGTCTTGACCCGAAAGCATCACCCATTCCTTCTCGGAATGGTCTGAAGAAGGATCTCGACCCGAAACGTCGCCTATCTGCTTCGCTCCTTAGATGCTGCTGCACCCGCTGAGTTTCTCCAGCTTTTTGTGTACCCTCGATTCTCCAGCATCTGCAGTTCCTTCTTTAACACCCATTCCTTCTCTCCAGAGATGCTGCCTGTCCTGCTGAGTTACTCCAGCTTTTTGTGCCTACCTTTTTATATATATATATAAAAGTATATATAAATAATATATACTTATATAAATAAATATATATAAATATATAAAATAAAATATATAAATATATATATAGACAGAGAGAGAGAGAGAGAGAGATAAACACACACATATGTATTAAAAACGTATATTAATTATATGAATATAAATATCTAAAAAAGTGTGTGTATTTATATATATATATAAACAAATTTAAAAACATATATTAATTATATGAATATAAATATCTATATATGTGTGTGTTTATATATATAAAAACAAATTAAAAAACATATATTAATTATATAGATATAATATATCTATTATATATTGATTATATAGATATAAGCTATTTTAATATAGTTATTAATTATATATATACATAATATAAATAGTAATAATTAATATATATACATATATAATTAATAACATATTGATATTATTGATATAAATATATAATACATATTTATATCAATAACATTAAAATTAGACTGATATATATAATATATATGTCAATTAATATATTAATTAATTAATAACTATATAAATAGTATTAATTATATTTGTATATAATTAATATCTGTTTTTAAATTTGTTTTGATATATTTATTCTCAAAATTAAAATTAGACTGATATATAGATATTTATATCAATATAATTAATATAAGTTATTAAATTAGTTTTATATATATGAGCACAAACACATATATTTATATCAATATAATTAATATATGCATTAATATATTACATTTTTTAGAATAAATATCAAAATAAATTTAAAACATATATTGATTATATCGATCTATATATATATATATAAATATATTATATTTAAACATATCTTTATATTTTATATCAATATACAAATAATGATATAAATATATAAACATATATATATATCAATATAATCAATATGTTTTAAAATTTCTTTGATATATTTACTCAAAATTTAGAAATATATATTATTATAATCATTATATTTAAAAATTGTCTTGATATATTAATAGAATATTGACTGGCCTTGAGGGGGATACGACATATATTGCCTGAAGTAGATTCATATTGCCCGAGTCGAAGACGAGGGCAATATGGATCTAGTGAGGGCAATATATGTCGTATCCCCCGAAAGAGGACAGTCAATATTGTTATTATTACCCATATCAGACATCTAGAGGAAAATCTCAACATCTCAGCTTGGCGGACTTCCACGTAAAATTTAGCCAAAATGGACGCCAAAGTCTTCCTGTCTGCCGTTTGAATATCGAAATCTAGACCCTTCTCCATCAAATATTCCTTGAATATTGTTTACTAGCTTGTTTCGTTGCCTTCTTCGTGTTCTGCGCGTCTTTGTTTTGTACAATCTCGTCAAATTGCTGTTCGTCAAAAGTCGCGAACCTCTTCTCGCAGGAGGCTGCCATTTTGCTTGTTTTGTCGAGAACAAATTCTAAATTTCCCACGCAGCGCCACATTGCCAAGTTCCCGGATGTGAGACCAGGGGAATATAAGACTATATTTACCGCTGTTTTAACACGTAAAGTCCATAGGCGTTCGCAAGAAAGGGGAATACAAGAAAATATTCCCCTGTTAACCCTGCTGGCACTCAAAACGAAGGGAATACAATTTTGTAAAAGCATAGCTCAGATGCGTGATATGGGTAATAATTAAACATATTCACCTGTTCTCTTTACCCTCAAAATTAAAATCCACCCTTTTAATGGTTTTTGTTTATACATATATATTTGATATATAGATATTTGACACATATTGTATATACATATAATATATATATAATATATATAATAAATATTTATTATAAACCATTAAAAGGTGAATTTTAATTTTATTATATCTATGTAATAATATATTATATATAATAATATACAAACAAAAAACATTAAAAAGGGAATTTTAATTTTAATTGTATTATATACATGTAATAATATTATATATTAATATATTTCTAGACAAAAACATTAAAAAGGCGATTTTATTATATTTTATTTTATTTTATTATATATAATATATATTTATTTGTATATAATAAATATATATTTATATTTATAATATAATATATATTTATTTTTATTAAAATCATTTTTAAACAGAAATCATTAAAAATGTCAATTTTAATTTTAATGTTATTATATCTATGTAATAATATATATTATATATATTATATAATTATATTATATATGTAATAATAATAGAATATTGACTGGCCTTGAGGGGGATACGACATATATTGCCTGAAGTAGATTCATATTGCCCGAGTCGAAGACGAGGGCAATATGGATCTAGTGAGGGCAATATATGTCGTATCCCCCGAAAGAGGACAGTCAATATTGTTATTATTACCCATATCAGACATCTAGAGGAAAATCTCAACATCTCAGCTCGGCGGACTTCCACGTAAAATTTAGCCAAAATGGACGCCAAAGTCTTCCTGTCTGCCGTTTGAAATATCGACATCTAGACCCTTCTCCATCAAATATTCCTTGAATATTGTTACTGCTTGTTTCGCTGCCTTCTTCGTGTTGCTGCGCGTCTTTGTTTTGTAAAATCTCGTCAAATTGCTGTTCGTCAAAAGTCGCGAACCTCTTCTCGCAGGAGGCTGCCATTTTGCTTGTTTTGTCGAGAACAAATTCTAAATTTCCCACGCAGCGTCACATTGCCAAGTTCCCGGATGTGAGACCAGGGGAATATAAGACTATATTTACCGCTGTTTTAACACGTAAAGTCCATAGGCGTTCGCAAGAAAGGGGAATACAAGAAAATATTCCCCTGTTAACCCTGCTGGCACTCAAAAACGAAGGGAATACAATTTTGTAAAAGCATAGCTCAGATGTGTGATATGGGTAATAATATATTATATATAAAATATTATTACCCATATCACACATCTGAGGTATGCATTTACAAAATTGTATTCCCTTCGTTTATTACTGCCAGCAGGGGTAACAGGGGAATATTTTCTTGTATCCCTTTCTTGCGAACGCCTATGGACTTTACCTGTTAAAAACAGCGGGGAAATATAGTCTATATATTCCCCTGGTCTCACATCCGGGAACTTGGCAACGTGACGGCAACGTGACGCTGCGTGGGAAATTTAGAATATTCAAATACGGCAGACAGGAAGACTGCCGCGTCCATTTTGGTTAAATTACGTGGAAGTCCGCCGAGCTGAGATGTTCAAATTTTCCTCTAGATGTCTGATATGGGTAATAATAACAATATTGACTGTCCTCTTTCGGGAGATACGACATATATTGCCCTCACTAGATCCATATTAGCCCTCGTCTTCGACTCGGCAATATGAATCTACTTCAGTCAATATATATCCCCCTCAAGGCCAGTTCAATATTCTATTAATATATATGTAATATTATTAATATATTGCTAAAGAAAACCATTAAACGGTGAATTTAAATTTTAATTTTTATTATACATGTAATAAAACATTATATATATTAACATATATGTAATAACATATTTATATATATAATATAAACAAAACCCATTGAAAAGGTGAATTTTAATTTACATTTTATTATATACATGTAATACAATATATTATATATATTAATGAATTTTTAATTTTTATTTTATTTTTATGATATACATGTAATACAATAATTATATGTAATATCATAAAAAATAAAATAAAAATTAAAAATTATTATATGTATTAACAATGTATATTATATGTATTATTGTATGTATTACAATGTATTTTATATGTATTATTATATGTATTACATGTATATTATATGTATTATTGTATGTATTACATGTATATTATATGTATTATTATATGTATTACATGTATACTTATATGATTATTATATGTATTACATGTATATTATATGTATTATTGTATGTATTACATGTATATTATATGTATTATTATATGTATTACATGTATATTATATGTATTATTGTATGTATTACATGTATATTATATGTATTATTATATGTATTATATGTATATTATATGTATTATTGTATGTATTACGTGTATATTATATGTATTATTATATGTATTACATGTATATCATAAAAATAAAAATAAACTTCACTTTTTCAATGGGTTTTGTTTATATATATATTAATATGTTATTACACATATATAAGTATAATATATATATAAACGAAACCCATTGAAAAGGTGAATTTTAATTTACATTGTATTATATACATGTAATACAATATATTATATATATTAATGAATTTTTAATTTTTATTTTATTTTTATGATATACATGTAATACAATATTATATGTATTACATGTATATTATATGTATTATTATTTGTATTACGTGTATATTATATGTATTATTATATGTATTACGTGCTATAATTATATGTATATGTATATTATATGTATTACGTGTATATTATATGTATTATTATATGTATTACATGTATATTATATGTATTATTATATGTATTACGTGTATATTATATGTATTATTATATGTATTACGTGTATATTATATGTATTATTATATATGTTTATTACGTGTATATTATATGTAATTAATTATATGTATTACGTGTATAATTATAATGTATTATATATATGTATTTACGTGTATATTATATGTATTATTATATGTAATTTACGTGTATATTATATGTATATTATTGTATTTATTATGTATATTATATGTATTATTGTATGTATTACGTGTATATTATATGTATTATTATATGTATTACGTGTATATCATAAAAATAAAAATAAACTTCACTTTTTCAATGGGTTTTGTTTATATATATATTAATATGTTATTACACATATATAAGTATAATATATATATATAAACAAAACCCATTGAAAAAGTGAAGTTTAATTGTATTTGTATTATGTACATGTAATAATATATCATATATATTTTAGTATATTTTTAAACAAAACCCAGTGAAAAAAAGGTGAATTTTAATTTTGAGGGGAGAGGGGGGGGGGGGTGGGGGGTGGGTGACGTCACGGAGTTGAAGATGGCGGCGCGGGTGAAGCCGCGCTGGGCAGGCCGGGTCACGTGCCGGGGGTGAAGCAACGCTGTGGAGGCCGGATCACGTGTAGGGGGGAGGGAGGGGGGGGTGAAGCCGCGCTGGGCAGGGCCGGATCACGTGCCGGGGGTGAAGCAACGCTGGGCAGCAGCCGGGTCACGTGTAAGGGGGTGAAGACGCCGCGCTGGGCAGGCCGGTCACGTGTCGGGGGGAGGGAGGGTGAAGCCGCGCTGGGCAGGCGGGTCACGTGTAAGGGGGTGAAGACGCCGCGCTGGGCAGGCCGGGTCACGTGTAAGGGGGTGAAGACGCCGCGCTGGGCAGGCCGGGTCACGTGTCGGGGGGAGGGAGGGTGAAGCCGCGCTGGGCAGGCCGGGTCACGTGTCGGGGGGAGGGAGGGAGGGGGGGGTGAAGTGAAGAAGCACCGCGCTGGCCGGCCGCCGGGTCACGTGCCGGGGGGTGGAAGCCGCGCTGGGGGCCGGCGGGTCACGTGCCGGGGGTCATGAAGGGGGGGGGTGAAGTTGAAGAAGCCGCGCTGGCAGCCCGGGTCACGTGTCGGGGGGAGGGAGGGAGGGGGGGGTGAAGTGAAGAAGCCGCGCTGGGCCGGCCGGCGGGTCACGTGCCGGGGGGTGAAGCCGCGCTGGGCCGGCGGGTCACGTGCCGGGGGCAGGGGGGGGGGTGTTTGTGAGCTTGTTAGTGCAGTGTGGACTGAGGAGCAGGTAAAGTTTGTGTGTGTGCGTCCTCTCCCCCTTAATACCCCCCCCTACCATGCTGCTGAGTGCCCTGCTTGCCTTTTTCTAATTGTACTATCGCCTCAACATCCCCACTCTGATATTTATGTTTCTAGAAAGAAGAAAATCCACCTGGAGGGGAAAAAAAACCCACATTTCCCTCAATTGAAAAAAATCCACCATCCATATTATCCCTAAAACATTTTTTTCTTCCCACCCCCTTAAAAAAACACCCCCTTAAAAACCCCCTTTAAAAAAAACTTACAAAAAAAAATCTTAATGGTGTTAAATTGAATTTTGGATGTGTGGGGGGGGGGGGGGTGGTTTAAACTTAATCCCTCAAAACAGTAATATTTCAGTTTTTAACCCCCCCACACCCCTCTAAAAAGCATTTTTTGGGGCAGAAATATAAGGGGTGCATGTCTGAGGGGGTGTGGTCGTGTAAAATGTGAGTTGGAGGGGTTTTTTTTGGGGGGCCAATTTTTGTGAATTTGGATTTTATTTCAGGCCTACAAAGGCAGGTCGAAACCTGGGGCTCGATTAGATGTGAAAGGAGGGGGGGGAAAGGGAATTTAATGTTGGTTCTGGGGAGTATTTTTTTTTGCATTTTAAACCCCCACCCCCCACCCCAGGTGGGGGGGGGGGGTTCCTTCTAAATGTTGGATTCCCAACCCCCTCCCTCCAAGGTTAAGCCTTTTGAGATTAATTTTGAGATTTTTTTCCAACCCCCCCCCCCCTCCTCCTCTCGCAGAAAAGACAAGGAGGATTGATTGAGAAAAAATCGACGCCTGGTGGATTAAAAGGCCTCCCTAGGCCTAGGGAAAGAGGAACCTTTTTTTTGCAGAGAGAGAGAGAGAGAGGATTGTTTTTTTTTAAGGGTAAAAGGCTTTGTGTGTGTATTCCCCCCCCCCCCTCCTCTCATGTAGGCTATCTTTATTTTATTGATACTCAGGAGATAATCCCTTGAAGAAATGTGTCTCAAACGTAGGAATTAAGACTTGCAGAAGGGAGGAGTGAAATTTTAATGTGCAAATTCTTTTTGTATGTAAGAAAAAAACCATATAATAATGCTCTAAGCTGATGAAACTTGCTGGAAATGTGTGTGTGTTGTTAAACGTGTACTGGTGCATTCGATATTTTTTAATTTTTGGTGCATTCGATATTTTCCTTTGGCGTGGTAACCGAATATAATCTTTTTTTCATATATATATATATATATATATATATATATATATATTCTCCTCCCCCCCCTTAAGAAATCTTTAATTTCTCTCTCTTTCTCCCTCCCCCTCCTTCCAATCTCGCCTGCATCTAGTATCATATCCAAAAATTTTAAAAAAAAAGGATAGGAAGCAACTTTTGGCTTAAGAGTTGGGGAGGGTTTGAGCAGAATTGAGTCCTTTAATGTAATTGTTTTTTTGTAACCCCCCACCGCCCCCACATAAACTTTATAAGATTCATTTGTGTGAACTGTTTGGTGGCGCAGCGCTTTGTTCTCTCTTATCTCTCTCCTGCTAAATAAACCCCTGTCCACTTTTTCTTTTCTCCCTCTACCCAACTTGTTTGCAGGGATGTCGTTTGCATTTTGTTTTTTGTAAAAAGCAAAAAAAAAAAACCAAAACAAAACCTTCTGGCGTTTTTCTCCAACGTCTCGTCCGACTCGGGGAATTGAGTCTAACGTACTTTTAATAATCGAGTCCCATGCTCTGTCGGGTTTTGCTAGCTGTGTGTGTGTGTATGCAAGCAGTCACAGTCCTGGCCCGAGCATGTTTTTATTGCCACCATTTTCTTTTGAGGGTACATTTCTCCGAACCCACTTGTCTCCAGGGGTGGACAGTAACGCCAGGGTTTCCATGCAGGCACTTTTGGAGAATTCGCCAAACTCTGCCTTTGCAGGGCAATTGAGTCTGGCAGTCGGGAGAGGTCACGTTGCCGTTGTATAAGGCGTGGGGTGAGGCTGCATTTGGAGTATTGTGCTCAGTTCTGGGCACCATGTTGCAGGAAAGATGTTGCCAAGCTGGGAAAGGGTGCAGGGATTTGCCAGGATGTTGCCAGGACTCGAGGGGCCTGAGATTACAGGGAGAGAGGTTGGGACAGGTTGGGTCTCTATTCCTTGGAGTGCTGGAGGATGAGGGTCATAGAAGCATAGAAAATGGGTGCAGGAGTAGGCCATTCAATATGATCATGGCTGAATATAGAAACATAGAAAATAGATTCGAGCCAGCACCGCCATTCAATATGATCATGGCTGATCGTAGAAACATAGAAAATAGATTCGAGTCAGCACCGCCAATTCAATATGATCATGGCTGATCGTCCGCTATCAATAACCCGTGCCTGCCTTCTCCCCATATCCCTTGACTCCACCAGCCCCTAGAGCTCTATCCAACTCTCTCTTAAATCCATCCAGTGATTGGGCCTCCACTGTCCTCTGTGGCGGGGAATTCCACAAATTCACAACTCTCCGGGTGAAAAACTTTTTCTCGCCTCAGTCTTAAATGACCTCCCCTTTATTCTGGTGGCAGGGAATTCCGACTCGGTATCCTGTACCTGCCTTCTCTCCACACCCCCTGATCCCTTTAGCCTCAAGGGCCAGGAATAATATATAGCATCATGAGTGGAATAGATAGGGTAGATGCACAGAGTCTCTTACCCAGAGTAGGGGAATTGAGGAGCAGAGGACATAGGATCAAGGGAAAAGATTTAATTGGAATCCGAGGGGTAACTTTTCCACACAGAGGGTGGTGGGTGTATGGAACGAGCTGCCAGAGGAGGTAGTTGAGGCTGGGACTATCCCGACGTTTAAGAAACAGTTAGACAGGTACAGTCTCTTGCCCAGAGTAGGCGAGTCGAGGAGCAGAGGACATGGGTTTAAGGTGAAGGGGAATCTGAGGGGTAACTTTGTCTTGCAGGTCAGTGGGTGTCTGGAACGAGCTGCGAGAGGAGGTAGGGGACTATCGCAACGTTTAAGAAACAGTTAGTTAGACGGGTACGTGGACAGGACAGGTGTGGAGGGATAGGAACCAAACACAGGCCGGCGGGACTAGTGCAGCTGGGGCATGTTGGCCGGTGTGGGCATGTTGAGCCGAAGGGTCTGTTTCCACACTGTATCACTGTGACTCTACACTTTGCACTAATTTGAGTTTAGATTGCACGCTTCCATGAGGACACAGCAGTATGGATTAGCATTGTATAGTTTCTGTTGTATCTATTTTAAAAAAACAAGAAAGTATATGTAGGGAAGACGCAAAATGCCAGAGTAACTCAGTGGGACGGGCAGCATCTATGGAGAGAAGGGATGGGTGACATTTTGGGTTACGCGTGTGTGTGTGTGTTTATGTATGTATATGAATGTGCGCACGCGTCTGAGTGTGTGAGCGCATGCCTGGGTGTGTCTGAATGTGCATCTGTGTGTCTGAGTTAGTGTGAGTTTGTGTGTGTGTGAGTGTATATTATGTGTGAGTTTGTATGTCTGTGTATGTATGTGTGTATATATATATACTGTGTATGTGTATATATATGTGTGTGTGTGTATGTGTGTATATATATATATGCGTGTGTGTATATATATGTACATTTATATATATATGCATGTGTGTGTATATATGTGTGTGTGTATGTATGTGTATGTGTGTGCATATATGTGTATATATATATGCGTGTGTGTATATATATACATATATATACATATGCATGTGTGTGTGTATATATGTGTACATGTATATATGTGTGTGTGTGCGTGTGTGTATATATATATATATGTGTGTGTGTGTGTGTGTGTGTATATTATATACACACACACGTGTATGTGTGTGTGTATATTATATATACACACACGTGTATTATATATACAGGACACACACGTGTATGTGTGTATATTATGTGTGTGTCCTGAAACGTCACCCTTTACTTCTCTCCAGAGATACTGCCTGTCCTGCTGAGTTACTCCATCATTTTGTGATATCTTCTGTGTGAACCAGCATCTGCAGTTCCTTCCGACACAAAGCATAATCAGGAGAAGGCCTATTCTACTACTCAAACATATGATCATCCCTGGTTCAGTCTGAGCCTCATAACTCTCCTCCCCCCACTCCCCCAGATCTGAAGAAGGGTTTCGGCCCGAAACGTTGCCCATTTCCTTCGCTCCATAGATGCTGCTGCACCCGCTGAGCTTCTCCAGCACTTTTGTCTACCTTCGCTTTTCCAGCATCTGCAGTTCCTTCCTGAACATGAATAAGTGTTGTGAAGAAGGGTTGTCGACACGACAACTGCCTGGCGCGCTGAGTTACTC
Source organism: Okamejei kenojei (assembly GCA_035221665.1). Classification (NCBI taxonomy): domain Eukaryota; kingdom Metazoa; phylum Chordata; class Chondrichthyes; order Rajiformes; family Rajidae; genus Okamejei; species Okamejei kenojei. Next base: position 10,650 of record JAVHYY010000449.1, on the reverse strand, counting down.
CAGCACTTGTTTCTTTTCTGGTGAACCGGCATCTGCAGTTCCTTGTTTCCACTGATTTAAACGACCACAGGTTCGGGTGTGGACTCATTTATTCGGTAGAGTTGCTGCCTCACGGCGTTGGAGACCCGCGTTCGATCCTGACCACGGGCGCTGTCTGTACGTTCTCCCTGTGACCATGTGGGTTTTCTCCGGGTGCTCCGGTTTCCTCCCGCATCCCAAAGGCGTGCGGGTTTGTAGGTTAATTGAGTCTGTAAATTGTCCCAAGTGGGTAGGACATAGAACTAGTGTGAACGGACGATCGTTAGTCAGCAGGGACTCGGTGGGCCGAAGGGCCTGTTTCCATGCTGTATCTTTAAACCAAACTAAACTAAAGCTATTGTAGGAAGGAACTGCAGATGCTGGTTTAAACCGAAGGTAGACACAAAATGCTGGAGTAACTCAGCGGGACAGGCAGCACCTCTGCCTTGATTGTTCTGCTAGTCTTGCCAAGGCAGCGTGAGGTATAAATTGAGTCAATAGAAGGGAGAAAGATGCGTAAGAATTAACTGCAGATGCTGGTTTAAATCGAAGGTAGACACAAAATGCTGGAGTAACTCAGCGGGTGACGCAGCTTTCAGTCTGAAGAAGGGTCGCCCATTCCTTCTCTCCAGAGATGCTGCCTCACCCGCTGAGTCACTCCAGCATTTTGTGTCTACCTTCAAGAGAAGGGGTGTTTAAGAAAGAACTGCAGATGCTGGAAAAATCGAAGGGAGCCAAAAATGCTGGAGAAGCTCAGCGGGCGAGGCAGCATCTCTGGAGCGAAGGAATGGGCGACGTTTCGGGTCGAGACCCTGAGGTTAGTTTGTGTGATGATCTGGGTTGCGTCCACAATTTCCTGCTGTCTTGGATCCCAAGCCAAGCTGTGATGCATCCTGATAAGAGAGGGGTTTCGGCCCGAAACGTCGCCTATCTCCTTCGCTCCTTAGATGCTGCTGCACCCGCTGAGTTTCTCCAGCTTTTTGTGTACCTGATAAAATGCTTTCTAAGGTGCATCTGTAGAAGTTTGTGCGAGTTGTGCTTTCTTCAGCCGTTGCTTCAGTACGAGAGGTCCAGTCGAAGTTGTTGGTGACATTGACTCCTAGGAATTTGACGTTTTCATCTCTACCTCCATCTGGTGCTGCGCCTCAGTGCCGCTCGCTTGTTCTGACGGACCTTCTCGTTATTGGATGTTTGGTTATAGCTGACAGACCCACACCGCCGGCTCGCATTGCCCGCCAGGCCGAGCCCGCTTCCGCAACCGTCCCTTACCCTGTGACTCTCCGCCCAAAGGGCCGCGACCATCGGCTCCGACGATCCTCCCCTCTCTCCCCCGGCTGGGCCATTCAAGTCTCACCGAGATTCCAGGACCAGTTCCCCGACCGAGAGTCTGAATCGACAAATAGGTGCAGGAGCAGGCCGTTTGGGGGCGGCCTTTGAGCCAGCACCGCCATTCAATGTGATCACGGCTGATCATCCCCAATCAGTACCCGATCCTGCCTTCTCCCCGTATCCCTTCACTCTGCTATTTTTAAGAGCCCCATCTAGGTCTCTCTTGAAAGCATCCAAGAACCTGCCTCCACCGGCCCTCTGAGGCACAGAATTCCACAAAACTCGGGGCCACTCTCTGTGAGAAAAAAGTGTTTCCTCATCTCTTGTTCTAAATGGCTTCTTCCTTATTCTTAAACTGTGGCCCCTGGTTCTGAACTCCCCCCAACTTCGGGAACATGTTTCCTGCCTCTAGCGTGTCCAAATCCGTAACAATCTTATGTTTCAATAAGATCCCCTCTCATCCTTCTAAACTCCAGAGTGTACAAGCCCAGCCGCTCCATTCTCTCAGCGTATGACAGTCCCGCCATCCCGGGAATTAACGTACAAACCTGCACGTCTTTGGAGTGTGGGATGTAACCAGAGCACCAAGAGAAAACCCACGCGGGTCACAGGGAGAACGTGCAAACTCCGTACAGGTGAACCTACGCTGGGCTCCCTCAATAGCAAGAATGTACTTCCACAAATTAGGGGGCCAAAACTGCACACAATACTCCAGGTGTGGTCTCACTAGGGCTCTGTACAACTGCAGAAGGACCTCTTTGCTCCTATACTCGATTCCTCTTGTTATAAAGGGCAACATGCCATTCGCTTGCTTCTCTGCCTGCTGTACCTGCATGCTTACTTTCATAGACTGATGAACAAGGACCCTCAGATCCCGTTGTACTTCCCCCCCCGCTTAGAAACATACAAACATAGAAATTAGGTGCAGGAGCAGGCCATTCGGCCCTTCGAGCCTGCACCGCCATTCAATATGATCATGGCTGATCATCCAACTCAGTATCCCGTACCTGCCTTCTCTCCATACCCCCTGATCCCTTCAGCCACATGGTCCACGATGGGTCCTAAAACTCCCTCTTAAATATGGCCAACGAACTGACCTCAACTACCTTCTGTGGCAGAGAATTCCACAGATTCACCACTTAATGTTATTAACTTCAGATAGCCCTTGCATTCTCTCCCCATCTCCCCCCCCCCCCCAGTTCTCCAACCTGTCTGTCTGCGACTACATTTTATCTCCGTACCGCCCACTCCCTGACATCGGTCTGAAGAAGGGTCTCGACCGAAACGTCGCCAATTCCTTCTCTCCATAAATGCTGCCTGTCCCGCTGAGTTGCTCCAGCATTTTGTGTCCACCTTCGATTTTAACCAGCATCGGCCGTTCTTTCCTATGTCGTTCCTTCCGCCATGGTCCGTTATAACCAGGGATTACTGCGCCGTTCGAGAAGGCTCTCGACCCGAAACGTCACCTATTCCATCGCTCCATAAATGCTGCCTCACCCGCTGAGTTTCTCCAGCATTTTTGTCTACATCCCATTCGGTAAGGTAACAGAGACCAAGAAACACCCAAATTCTTGTAAATCCAAACTAGTTCACGAACATCGTTCAGATCGTAGCAAAACCAGGAACTGCAAATGTTGGTTTTTCCACTAAAAGGACACAGTGCTGTAGTAACTCAGCGGGTCAGGCAGCATCTCTGGAGAACGTGGATAGATGATGTTTTGGATTGGGACCCATTCTCCAGGCACGAAGGGTCTCTGGTTCGTGACCTGGAACTTCACCTACCAATAAACATCCACCTCGTCTGGTTTATTTGATGCGAGACCCACTGACACAATTAATTAGGACATAGAACAGGACAGCACAGCAGTATGCTCCGCTCTGCGCAGAGACCGTTCCCTCCGTAACCCCCTGGTCAACACGTCCCTTCCCACCCACACCGCCCCCTCCCCAGGTACCTTCCCCTACAGCCGCAGGAGATGCAGCACCTGTCCCTCAACCTCCTCCCTCGACTCCATCCAAGGACACAAGCAGTCTTTCCAGGTGAGGCAGAGGTTCTCTTGCACCTCCTCCAACCTCATCTGCTGTTCCAGGTGTGGACTCCAATATATCGGCGAAACCAAGCGCAGGCTCGGCGTTCGTTTCACCGAACACCTCCACTCAGTCCGCCTAAACCTACCTGATCTTCCGGTTGCCAAACACTTAAACTCCCCCCTCCCATTCCCACACTGACCTGGGCCTCCTCCACTGTCAGAGTGAGGCCCAGCGCAAATTGGGGGAACAGCACCTCATATTTCGCTTGGGGCAGCTTACACCCCAGCGGTATGAACATTGACTTCTCTAACTTCAAGTAACCCTTGCGTTCCCTCTCTCTCCAACCCTCCCCCTTCCCAGTTCTCCCATCAGTCTGACTGTCCTCCTGATTAAGTTTTATCACTGTACAAGTCGTTGTCATCTTCCCCTAGCTAACAATGGTCTATTCTACATTTTCCTTGATCTGCATCTCTTTTGATGTCTTGTTTTCACACCTAACCCATTCTTATCTCTGTCTCTCCCTCTCCCCTGACTCTCAGCCTGAAGAAGGGTCTCGACCCGAAACGTCACCCTTTCCTTCTCTCCAGAGATGCTGCCTGTCCCGCTGAGTTACTCCAGTACTTTGCTATTGTGCTATCCATTCTTGCTATTGAGGGAGTGCAGCGTAGGTTCACAAGGTTAATTCCTGGGGTGGCAGGACAGTCGTATGCTGAGAGAATGGAGCGGCTGGGCTTGTACACTCTGGGGTTAGAAGGATGAGAGGGATGTCTTATTGAAACACATAAGATTGTTAAAGGTTTGGACACGCTGGAGGCAGGAAACATGTTCCCGATGTTGGGGGAGTCCAGAACCAGGGGCCACAGCTTAAGAATAAGGGGTAAGCCATTTAGAACGGAGACAAGGAAACACATTTTCACGGAGAGTTGCGAGTCTGTGGAATTCTCTGCCTCAGAGGGCGGTGGAGGCAGGTTCTCTGGATGCTTTCAAGAGAGAGCTAGATAGGGCTCTTAGAGATAGCGGAGTCAGGTGATATGGGGAGAAGGCAGGAACGGGGTACTGATTGGGGATGATCAGCCGCGATCACATTGAATGGCGGTGCTGGCTCGAAGGGCCGAATGGCCTCCTCCTGCACCTATTGTCTGTTGTCGAGCCGTGACTCAAGGTTGGTGCTCACCTGGTGGTGTCGGGAAGGATGCTCCTCTCTTGGGATAGTCCATGGATATAGTGACTGTAGATCGCTCTTTGTGTCTGCTCCAATTCTGGAATAAATGAAGTGACCTGAGGGACTGTCTGAAGAAGGGTCTCGACCCCACATACGTCACCTATTTCCTTCACTCCACGGATGCTGCCTCACCCGCTGAGTTTCTCCAGCATTTTTGTCTACCTTCGATTTTTTTTTTTTTTCCAGCATCTGCAGTTCCTTCTTAAACATGAGGACTGTCTCGTAGATTTCTGGGTATTGGATTGAATGAGTTTGAGATATGTCATTGGGGATGCTGCCATGGGTCTACTTGTGTTGATAGTACATAAGTGGGCTTTGGTGCATCTAGAGTCCAGTGACTCCCAGCCAAGGCGAAACTTATCGGAAACACTTGATTATCGTGAGTCGTCTTTAGAGACAGCAGACAATAGGTGCAGGAGGAGGCCATTCGGCCCCTCGAGCCAGCACCGCTATTCACTGTGATCATGGTTGCTCGTCCCCAATCAGTGCCCCGTCCCTGCCTTCTCCCCATATCCCCTGACTCCGCTATCTTTAAGAGCCCTATCTAGCTCTCTCTTGAAAGCATCCAGAGAACCGGCCCTCGCCGCCCTCTGAAGCAGAGAATTCCACAGACTCACAACTCTCCGTGAGCAAAAGTGTTTCCTCATCTCCGTTCTAAATGGCCAACCCCTTATTCTTAAACTGTCTGTGGCCCCTGGTTCTGGATTCCCCCCCCCCCCCCCCCCCCCAACATCGGGAACATGTTTCCTGCCTCTAGCGTATCTAAACCCTTTATAATCTTAGGGTACACAAAATGCTGGAGAAACTCAGCGGGTGCAGCAGCATCTATGGAGTGAAGGAGATGGGTAACGTTTCGGGCCGAAACCCTTCTTCAGACTGATAGGGGGTGGGGGGAAGTAAGGAGGAGGAGGAGCCCGTGGGCTGAGGGAGAGGTGGGAAGGGGAGGAGACATGTTTCAATGAAATCACCCCTCATTCTTCTAAATTCCAGAGTGTACAAGCCCAGCAGCTCCATTCTCTCAGCATATGACAGTCCCGCCATCCCGGGAATTAACCTGGTGAACCTAAGCTGCGCTCGACTCCCTCAATAGCGAGAATGTCCTTCCTCAAATTAGTGGACCAAAACTGCACACAATACTCCAGATGTGGTCTCACTGGGGCTCTGTACAACTGCAGAAGGACCTCCTTGCTCCTATACCCGACTCTTGTTACGAAGGCCAACATGCCGTTCGCTTTCTTCACTGCCTGCTGTACCTGCATGCTTACTTTCATTACCGGGCTGCACGCCACTGGACCATGTTGTGGTTGTCACTGTTGTTTTTCTGGTGAGGGTCCCATATTGTCTGGCAGTATTGCAACAGTGGGTGGACAAGGGCTTTCTACGCTTAGTTGGTCTGTCACAAGCGGATAATTGCACATTTTGCCCTCAGTAGGGGAATCACAAACCACTGGACGTAGGTCTAAGTGGTGAAGGGAAAGGTTCAATAGAAACCCCAGGGGCAGCTTTTTAACACAGAGGGTGGTGGGTGCATAGAACGAGCTGCCGGAGGAGGTAATTGAGGCTGGGACTATCACAACTTTTAAATGACATTTGGACAGGTTTGGAGGGACTATGGGCCAAATGCGGGCAGGTGGGACTAGTGTAGATGGGGCATCATGGTCAGCAGGGGAGAGTTGGTTCAGTTGGGTGAAGGGCCTGTTTCCAAGTTGTAATGACTTTTATATGACATATATTAGACTCGTATCCTACTACCCCTGCCATATCCATGTACCTTCCTATTTAGTCTGCAGAAGGGTCTCGACCCAAAACATGGCCAATTCCTTCTCTCCATAGATGCTGCCTCACCCGCTGAATTCCTCCAGCATTTTGTGTCTACCGACTTCCTGGTGAATCTCTTGTCGCGATATCCTCATGTTTAGTTTGTTGTCACGTGCACTGAGCTTTTTTTGTCGCGTGCTATCCAGTCAGCGGAAAGACAATACATGATTACAATCGAGCCGTCTCCAGACAGGACCAGAGGACATGGGTTTAAGGTGAAGGGGAAAAGATTTAATAGGAATCTGAGGGGTAACTTTTTTCACGCAGAGGGTGGTGGGTGTATGGAACGAGCTGCCAGAGGAGGTATTTGGGGCTCAGACTATCCTAACAATAGACAATATGTGCAGGAGTAGGCCATTCGGCCCTACGAGATAGTACCGCCATTCACTGTGATCATGGCTGATCATCCCCAATCAGTACCCCGTTCCTGCCTTCTCCCCATATCCCCTGACTCCGCTATCTTTAAGAGCCCTATCTAGCTCTGTCTTGAAAGCATCCAGAGAACCGGCCTCCACCGCCCTCTGAGGCAGAGAATTCCACAGACTCACCACTCTCTGTGAGAAAAAGTGTTTCCTCGTCTCCGTTCTAAATGTCCTGTGGCCCCTGCTTCTGGGCTCCCCCAGCATCGGGAACATGTTTCCTGCCTCTAGCATGAACCGGCCTCTGAGGCAGAGATTTCCACAGATTCGCAACTCTCTGGGTGTTGTTCAGAAACAGTTAGACAGGCACCTGGATAGGACAGGTTTGGAGGGATATGGACCAAAAATGGCCAGGTGGGACTAGTGTAGATGGGGTGGGCAAGTTGGGCTAAAGGGCCTGTTTCCACGCTATATGACACTGACTCCATGATAAAGGGAATAATGTTCAGTGCAAGGTAAAGACTAATTAAAGATAGTCTGAGGGTCTCTAACGAGTTAGCTGGTTGCTCAGGACCGATCTCTAATTTGTCTTTGATAGGCTGGTTTTTGAGTTTGGTCTCCTGCTAACAGCCGGAAGAAACTGTCCCTGAATCTGGTGTTGTGTGGGCGTTTTTTTACACTGCTGAACCTCTTGCCCTAGTGGAAAGAGGGAGTGTAAAGAAGGCACTGCAGAGAAGCTGAGGAAAATCGAGGGAACACAAATTGCTGGAGAAACACACGGGTGCAGCAGCATCTAAGGAGCGAAGGAGAATCAGGCAGCGTTTTGGGCCGAAACCCTTCTTCAGACTGACGGGGGGGTGGGGGGGAGGCGGGGAAGAAAGGAAACGAGGGATCAGGAGACGGTCGAGAGCCGAGGGCTGAGGAGAGTTGGGAAAGATGAGGAGACAGCATGCGTTAACAGAATTGAGAGAATGTCGATGTCATGCCAAGGAAGCAGAGCTCCCCCAACGAATATGAGGATGCTGCACTCCCTCCAATTTGCGGTGTTGCTCTACATCTGCCGGGAGGAGGCCCGGATCGAGAGGTCGGATTACGGAGTGAGGCGGTTGGAGTTGAAGTGCTGAGCCCAACCGGAGGTCGGTTGGTTGTTGCGGACCGAGCGGAGGTGTTCGGTAGAAACGAATCGCCAAGCCTCCGCTGGTCTCATCCTCACCGATATATAGAACAGTTGACATCCTAGAGCAGCGGATTGCAGTAGTACTGAGTAGGAGGAGAATGCAGGTGAACCAACCCTGTCGGACCTGGAAGGACGGTGCGTATGGTCCCTCTTGATGAGGAGGGTGAGGTGAAGCGACGAAGTGAAAGCGGTTGCCAGGGAAGTGCCCGTGGATGGGTAGAAGTACGGAGGGAAGGGAAGAATTGATCAGGGGAGTTGTCGGAGGGATGCCCCGTCGTTATGCGTAAGGAAAGAACGGGGGAAGGGAGAAGGGAAGATGTGGAGATGGTGGGTCACGTTGGAGGTGCGAAAACTGGCGGAGGACTAAGTTTTGTATGTGCTGGCTAGAGGGGTGAAAGGGAGGACCCTGCCCTGTTGCGAGTGGGGGTGGATGGGTCGAGAGGGCAGTGTTGCGGGTATGGAGGCGAACCCTGGTGCGACCACAACTATAGTGGGGGAGTGAATCCCCGTTCTCGTGAAGCAACGGAAGCGGTGAAGTGTTGGAGTGAGAACTGGCTCCGTGGTGATGCAGCTGGCCTTGCCGCGGTGTAGATGGAGTCGATGGAAGGGAGTTGGTGAGTGTGTGATGTATGAGTTCGACGCGCTGTTACGGTCGGTGCTGCGACCGCGACTCTCATCCGATTTTCTTGTCTTGGATGGAGCTGATTTCCTAAACAGGTGCTGTAATTCGTCCCGGTTAAAACGCGCTTTCCAAGGTGCGCATCTGTAGGAGTCGGTCTGCAGAGTTGTGGGGGGGTCACGTTCGAACAGCCCTAACCTTCTAAGGAAGTAGAGGCTTGTTGTAGTGAGTGCCAGAACACCACACAATCTTCCCCACTACGTCATGGAGACGCAGCGCGTAAAGCCCTGCTGCCGGTCACAAGAGAGCGCCAGAGAACTCGGTTTCGTCCCGACCATAGGCGCTGTCAGTACAGATTTTTGCCACGTTTATCATCCCCGTGACTGTGAGGGTTACCCCGGCTGCTTGTTTTTAAGCGATAAGAGCCGTGCACAGGCCCTTCAGCCCACCAGTCCGCGCCGAGACCAGCGATCCCCCGCACATAAACATTATCCTAACACAAGACCGGGGAGTCTCACGTTACAACTAACCTACATTCCAACTACAGTATAACCTACTAACCTGCACGACTTTGGAGTGTGGGAAAAACCGGAGATCACTTAGGTCCCAGGAGAAGGTGCATACTCCGCTGCAGCAACAAGCACCCCCAAGTCGGACCGAACCAGGCATCTGGCGCTGCAAGGCGGAGCCGTGCTCTACCCGCTGCGCCACCGCGCTTCTGTCTTCAACCGGTGCAGGAGGAGCCATCGTCCCATCGAGGCCAGCAACACCCGCCACTTCAATGTGCATCACTGCTGATCCTCCCCAATCAGTACCCCGATCGTGCCTTCACCCCCATAGCCCCGACGACTCCGCGCTCTCTCTAAGAGCCCTATCTAGCCTCTCTTGAAAGCATCCATGACCGGCCACCACCGCCCTCAGAGGCACAGAATTCCCCAGACTCGCAACTCTCCGTGAAAAACTGTGTTTCCTGACTCCGTTCTAAATGGCTTAGACCCCTTATTCTTACGAGCTGTGGCCCTGGTCTGACTCCCCTAACCCTCGGGAACATGTTTCCTGCCACTAGCGTGTCCAACCTTAACCAATCTTACATGGTTTCAAAGGATAATTCCCCACTCATCCTTCTAGAAAACTCCAAAGCCCAGCCGCTCCATTTCTCACAGCTAATGACCGCCACGCCAACCCAGGAATTAACCTGTTGAACCTACGCTGGCTCTCCTCAATAGCACGAATGTCCTCTCAAATTAGGGGGCAGGACCAAAACTGCGCACAATGGCTTCCACACCTGGAGTTTCCTCCCACACGCCAAGCCAGAGGTTGTCCGATTAATTTTGGCTTTGTAAAAATTGTAAATTGTCCCAATTGTCCAACGCCGTGCGGGGTTAGTAGGTTAATTGGCTTGGTAAATGTAAGAATTGCCCGTGTGAGTGTTGGGGGTAGTGGGCTAGTGTAAAAACGCGGTGATCGCTGTCGACGGGGCACGTGGTGCCGTGCACGAAACTCCTTGTAAGAATCAGTACCCATCACGCCCACTGAGCCTTCCACACCTTCTCCCACTTCTAGTCCGCGTGTGACTGCTGGAAATCCTGATACCTTTCTGGTTTGTTCCCTCAAAAAAGCTTCAACGCAGAACCCACGCGTGCTCGAGCTAAGTTTTACATTCAAAAGCTCTGTGGCACCTGATGGTGCAACAGTAAGAGTACGCCAGTGACCCGGTTCCCTGACCCTACACGTGCTGACCACTACGGAGTATCACGTTCTCCCCCTGTCACCACTTTGGTTTCCACCGAGTTTTCATGTCTCCCCGCCTCCCATCGAGTGCGGGAGGTCGTTAATTGGGTTCTGTTTCACCGATATTTCGAGAAGGAAACAGCATGGAAAACAGCCCTTCAGCACCACATCGGGTTACTGCGTGCCGACCACGACCCCATTCACATTCTCTCTCGCACTCTCACTCACACTCTCTCACTCTCACTCTCCTCACTCACAACACACACACACCACCAATTTTACATTTACCGAAGCCAATTACAACCTCACAGAACCCTGCACGTCTATTGAGCGTGAGGAGGAAACC